>VDFB02253576.1:0-24113 GCA_007258455.2 Sequoia sempervirens
GCTTCTATTGATATTGTAATCAAGTGACAATGAGCTTCTATGAAGGTAGGGATAGTAGTATGGTTTGGAATTCAATTAAAAGATTGTTGGAAGTGACGTTCAACCATCACCACCCTTTTATTCTCCACTTCTTGTGTCTCTTCACTTGCTTGAAGAGGTGAAGATAATTCTTTTATTTATTCTTTTTAGGAAGATAAGAAAAATGTTACTAAGTTTTCAATTAATTAGTAAAAACAAAGTGACCTACTTTCCTTTGTGGATGTAGCCATTAATGGTGAACCACGTTAAATAATTGTTGCAATTTCTTTGTCTCTATTTTCACAATCTATATTGATGTTCTATTTCTATTTCTTTGTTGTTATTTTTGCATAGTTATCTCAACATGATCCTCCAACAACCACTAACACCAGAAGCCTCATTGCATCCCTTACTATCTCTACTCACACTAGCCCACATCAAGATAAATAATTCTTCCTCTACTCCTCTTTCAATTGTGCATGTGTTTAAACTACAGGTTTTCCCCTATTTAGAAACCATGTTGAACATCTAACTGAAATCAATGTTGAGGACTCTCTATTTTAACTAAATGATTTCCTCCATTCTAAATGCCATGACTTAAGTTTACTTTAGGATAAACCATGTGTCACTCTTCATGACTAAGTAGTCTCACTCTTGGTTTTAGCAAGGGGATGACAGTTGTTCTAAATCTTAATATCATTATTTGCTTATTTGTTTGGTTAAATTTTAAACTTAATTCTTCTATTTAAATAATAATACATATTTGTGTTAAAGAAAAAATGATAATTAAAATATATTTAATTAAACAATTATTTATCTATATCAAAAGAGGTTGTCTCCCTTAATATCCTTCTCTCTTTTTGGTCATTAACTACAGGATTGTCACATCCACAACTATACAATGACACAACCTAAAGATAAGACAAACTTTAAAGTGTATTTATGTGTTAAATTGTAGATTCCTTAAAAAAATTGTGTTTGAACATGTCAAACATTTGATAAACTAATTTAGTACAATTGATACACCATATGAATTTATAGATTAGCTTGGTTAATAATTCATGATTAATATGTAAATAAATTATATTTTTAATATTACTAGTGAATCTACATGAGATATAGTCACAAATGTCAACTTTATTCCTTGGTCCTGTCTTATATCAGTTTTAACTTTTGAAAGAGTTATGTGATGATATATTCCTTGTTTTTGTCCTATATCACTTGTAATTTTGAAAGAGTTATGTGATGATATATTCTTTGTTTTTGTCCGTCATCCTCGAAGCTCATCTATAAAAATCTGTAGTGAGTGCAAATACTTCACAAAATCTCAGTTTCAAATCTAGAAGAGGAAGTAAATTGGTCAGTCAGTATGAAGAAAGTATTTCTTCTGATATCATGCCTGTTGATGTTTACAAGCCATCACCAGCAATCGTGTTCGGAAGCAGCGACATCTAATCTGGGTCCGTACAAATTTTCAATATTCTTTTTGGAATCAATATTTTCTTGAGAGGTTCATATACAATATTTTCTTAGCCTAGAGACAGTCTATGACAATTGATATGAATTGCTCTTTGCTTCATGTTTGCAGAATACCCATATCCGTTTATGACGACAGATGGTGCAAAGGCTGCGGCAAGGTCATATGACTACATTGTGGTTGGAGGAGGTGCAGCTGGGTGTCCCCTGGCAGCAACACTGTCAAAGCACTACTCTGTTTTGATCTTGGAGAGGGGAGACTCTCCCTACGGAAATCCAGATGTTGAAGATTTCACCGCGATTCTCAAACTTATACGGGATCCCAAAAATCATCCCTATGTAGCGGAGGGATTTGATTCTGAGGATGGACTGCACATGGTAAGGGCAAGAGTTCTAGGTGGTGGAACAGCCATCAATGGTGGCTTCTACACCAGGGCGAGCTCCGCATATATTCGTAAAATGAAGTGGGATGAGAAACTTGTGAACGAATCATATGAATGGGTGGAGAAGTCAGTTGTCTTCAAAGAAGACAAGCTTTTTACTTGGAGTTCTGCTTTCAAGGATGGGCTTCTCGAAGCAGGAATTCTTCCTTACAATGGATATACATTGGATCATTTGGAGGGCACCAAGATTGGTGCTTCAATTTTTGACAAGAATGGGAAGAGACATACAGCTGCAGATCTTCTCAAGCATGCAAATCCAGATAATATACTAGTTCTTCTGAATGCTACTGCAAGCAGAATCCTCTTCAATTCGACATCAGGTACGTATACATATTTTATTTTATTTAATTGTTCAATATATTGATATTGAAATAAAATAAAGTTAAATCCATATTTCTTCAATAGTATATTCTATTAATATTTAGATTAGTATTTTTTTCACAAAAATATTCAAAGCACTATACACCATAAACTATTTTAATAGTGTAATCTTTCATCATCATATATCTATTTATGTATAGGTATGTAATATTGTTGAGAATCTATAATGCAGGAAAGCTTAAGGCTAGTGGAGTGGAGTTCACAAGTAATGATGGTAACCTACCTTATCAAGTATCTCTTAATCAATTTTCAACTAATAGTGAGGTGATTTTGTCAGCAGGAAGCATAGGCAGCCCTCAACTTCTCCTCTTAAGTGGAATTGGTCCATCAGAACAACTTAAAAAATTGAATGTTACTACTTTCCTAGATTTACCTTTAGTAGGGAAAGAAGTTCAAGATAATCCTAGAACACGATTTACAATCAAATCCCCAAAACCACTTGAATTTAGTTATCTACAAGTAGTGGGAATTTTAGATAATTCACAACTCTACATTGAGGCTACTAGCACTGTCCTGCAGAATAATGCCACAAATATAACATATTTTGGTAATGTTGTAGGTAAGGTGGCATTTCCCTTATCAAGGGGTGAGCTTTGGCTTAAAAGCATATATCCTCATGATATCCCTCATGTTCGTTACAATTACTATTCACACCCTTCTGATTTAAAAAAATGTATGGCTATAGTGAAATTAATGGTTAATCTAAGTATGACACCTTCCATGCAAGATTTTGCAATTGCTAATAGTGGACATTCCAAAACACTTCCATTTGTTGGGCCGACATTACCAAAGAATCAGTCAAATGATGATGCCTTGGCCAAGTTTTGCAAAGATACACTATCAACATTCTACCATTACCATGGAGGTTGTCAAGTTGGTTTGGTTGTTGATAAAAGGTACCAAGTGAAAGGTGTTGATAATCTAAGGGTTGTGGACAATTCAATTTTTAAGGATTCTGCTGGTGCCAATCCACAAGCCACTACCATGATGCTTGGAATGTATTCACTTTTATTAATAATTAAACTATGTTATTTAGCTTTCAAGGATTTAAAGTTATAACATTAATATTTGTTTTGGATTATACAAAATATGTAGGTATATGGGAATTCATATCCTTCAAGAGCGTATAAAATATATTCACAATTAACTTTAGGTACACATCCATACATATATGTATGTTTATAATTGTATTTAATTTGTATTAGGTTTATGAAAATGTAATAGAATAGTTAGATATGTGTGATTCATAAAATCTAAAGCCCTTTGTTCTTTGAATTATGTGGTATATGTGCAGGTATATGGGAATTCATATCATTCAATAGCATGAAATGCTAAACATATTTTAGGATCCTTCTAAAATCATCTGGTCACTCAAATATATTTCATTTTAATGATAGTAGCACTTGATAATAACATTTATAATAATGTGATTAATGACATATATAATTGCCATTTCCATATTGTCTCTTCTTTGGCATGAATGTAAATGTTATTTCAAGATGACAAATGTAATGAAATGAACAAGAACAATAAAATTTAACTCTTGAGTAAATTGCATATAAAAGCGCACTTACCTATTTCAATTATAATTGATGCTCTAAAAATGAATACTTGTTCCAAATTTCTATAGTTAAATAGTTACATAATGATTTATTTATATGATTTTATAAATGGAAAAGTATTTAATTTTTCTATTATTTCTTTTCTCGGGCTGCAGTATACTTAGATTCTCTATTTTGTTGTTTTATTTATCTTTCAAAGTGAGATGTCTATTTCATAAAATAAAATTAATTAATTATATATTTAACAAATTGATAAAATGAATACGTGAATATGATAAAAACATTATATTATGAGTTCTCGACCAAGATGTGTGCATATAAATTATCTAGAATGTAATTGTACAATACTATAATGGTGAAGTTTTTATACCTATGTTATTTTACATTTAGTTTTGTGCCTATTTTGAGGTTATTTTTTAATATACACATAATGACAAATGACATGATATTGTGCAAATTTAGGCTCTCATTCTACTAGCATTTTTATCTATTTATAGGCACAAAATAATCTATACGTTTATCCCTACCCCATGTATTTATATACACACACCTATAAAATAACATTAACTACTTGACTACTACAATATCTTTTGTTGTGTAAACTAGGTTCATCTAGAAAATTTATATATTATGTGTAATCAAGTTAGTTAAATACTCACAAAAATTTCCATACCTAGTTTAGATATTTTTAGATATGATCAAATTAGTTACTATCTATTTGTGTCGATATCATGAAGAATGTGTTTTTATCAAATTTTCCTACTCACGTCAACAAGGTAGAACAAAGAGAATACATAAGAAATGTAGTGGCATATTATGGAAGATATTTTTTGAAATAATGCCCTTTTTTATGTTTTTGAAACCCATACAAATTTGTGAGTTGGAATTTTTTATATAATATGCTTCGACTCTTGTAAATGGTTATATTCAAAATATTTTGATGTCTAATTTATTCTTTAAACATATTTATTAGGATGAAATTATCTTGATGTTGCATATATTCTTCAAACTTTCTTTGTTATGCATTGTCTCCTTAGTGTCATGAAATCCTATATAGAACCTGTAAAATATTTTTTTTGACTCCTTAGTGAGTAGTAACCTATAATGTTACAGTTAAAGTTTTGTAGTGTTTCAATTTTCTATTTTTATTGATGCACTCACTCATTGCTAGTTTTTTTTGTATTTGACAGTCTCCTAGTTGATGTGGTCAACTTGATTTCATTATTTGAATGTTTGATATATTTATTTTTTATATTGACTTCCCAAATTATTTTGTGTGGAGATAATATAATTAATTTTCTTGTGTTATTATGATGATTGTTGGATGATAAAGTATACGATGATAATTCTATCTAGATATTTTGTCACACTTAATTACGACATTATTATTGAACAACTTTGTTACCATTTAGGTGACATGATTAGTTGGTGTGGGAGAATTTGGTTCTCCTCATTATGGACGGATTCATCTAGGAACCACCTTTTATACATCATATACTTGAAGGTTACCATCATCTCAAGATAGCTTTCCATGAAGATTAAAGTTTTCTTTTCTCTCTATAAGTAACACATCACATAAGATCCATGGTTCTTGTTGGTAGATGGTTCAAATATTTTGTTTAATAATATTATTGATCACCTTCCATCACTAGAGCTAGAAGAGTCTCTCATTTGAATTTATGTGGAAATATTTTAGTTCATACACTTATACTTCAAAATTTAGCACTATCTAGCTTTATATATTGTTATGAACATTAATTCTTATGTGAGTTAGTTGGTACAAAGGCAAAATTATAATTCATATAAGTTTTCACCTTCAACACTAACCAAACAAACATTGGATGGATATTTTTTTCATGCTTGTAAGTTTATTAATTAAATGTATAATTGAACTAAAATATGCTTAAGGTTTCATGTGAATCACATTAACACCTATATCACATCACCAATGCACCAAGCATGGTGACATAAAGTGGACTACTTCATTAATCATGCAATATAAAATTCACCCCAATTACCTTATTAGATGATGAATCTTCCTCGAGAATGAGGAACAAGTATTAATCCATCACCTCATTCTCTCACAAACACATGAATAAAAATGAGAGTGAAACCTATTGGTTTTTTAAATTTACTGTCTAGGTTTTACTAAAGGTTAGCTAATTCTTATGCTCATAAACCATGTTTCAGTGTTCAACGAATAGTAGAATTTTTTTATAATTTTTTCCTTTGCACTTTAGGCTCTACAAAACCAAGGTGGGTTCCTAGATAACACCATTAAATAATATTGTAGTTATTTGCAATGAAGCCTTTTATAAAAAAATTCCTCACACTAAATTTGTAAGAGGTATTCCTGATAGGCTAAAAAATATTCAAAACCCCCTATGTGAAATGTAGTACATTATAGTGTAGATTTCAACATAAAGAAATGATATTAATAGTAAAGTGTGTGTAACACCCCTCCGTTTTGGATATTTGGATCGGCAAGGTTCTTTGTATGTCTGATTATGCTTATGATGTGACTTTTGAACTTGGTGATCTCTTGATCATGTATTGATTAGTGATGTGTATGTTATATTATAATGTGACGATTGTGTCTGAACATGCTTTGACTTTGGAACTTAATTACTTGCGATCGTGATTGTTAAACGATGTGAAGTTATATGTTGATGTGATGTGATCTTATTCTGATATTATCCTTATGACATGATTTGGAGTAACTTAGAAGATATTTGATTAAATGATGTTTTATGCTATTGATCATATCTTTGATGTTAGATGTGTCAATTAGTGATACTATATTGGTGAAAAGGATGGATTGTATCACTTGCATGTGAGTGCCCTACAACTTTGAGATTCCCTCTTCATGGTGTGTTTGATCATAACATACATATATATTTTGCACATTCGACATGTTCTTTGCTGCAGGTTGGCAGGTACATGACATCGACTCCACCTACCAGCTTCATAGGTCTGAGCATGTCCATTTACCAATGGTAATTGATTGGGAGATAGTATCTAGGTTTTCCAAGCCAAGTCGTCACCCTAGTCATAGCATGTTGTCGGGTTGTTGTCGGGGTTAGTTGTTTTAACTTGATCAGTTTCCCCTTGAGTGCTTATTTAATTTCAAGTTTAAAGTTTAATAAATGACTTGCGTAGTTTAATTGATGATTAAATGTGTTGAGTTGCAATGTTGAAATGTGATTTATTTTATTGATTTATTTGATGAAATTAATAAAATAATTATTGGGTTATTGATTGATTTGATTAATTAATAAACTAGATTTAGTTTATTAATTAATTAGATTAATAGTGATATATTAAATGAAATAGTGATTTTGGCCTTATTGTATATCTAGATTCAAATGAAATTGAAAATGGAAGTTATATTGGATATTTAGGATTTAATTAAAATCATGTATGAATAGTTACGATTGAATTAAAATAAATAAATAAAGGATAGTGTGTTTAATTTTACTTTTGAAAAATATTGTTGAGGAAATTATTTATTGGTAATTTTGAAATGCTTATGTTTTATGAGAAATTTGGAAAATGCATAAGGTTGAATTAAAATATTCGAAATTGGGTTTTGAATTTAAAATTAGAAATGGGCTTTTGAATTTAAAAATTCAAAATTGGATTGTGAATTAAAAATTAGACAAATTCCCATGTTTTTAAACTATATTTTGTGAGTGGGAATTTTAGGGTTCTTTTGACCATTTGGGGAAAAAACCCTATTTTGCAAAAGGAAAGGGATCTAATTTTCATCTTGCAATTTTGGAAAAAAATTTGGTTGGCTGTGGTTTATGGGCTTGGATTTGTGAAGAAGAGGAAGGTATGCTTGAGCTGGATCTTGAAGAGGTTCTTGAAAGCTCCATTCGAATATGCAAATCTTGGAGAAAAATCAGGTTCCTTGTCTTGCTTTGTTCATTTTGAAAAAAACTAGATTTAACCCTCTTCATGCTATTAAGAAATCTTTGATATGCTGTTGGAAATCCAATGAAAACCCTTGAAAATTTGTTCAAATCTAGCAAGAGAAAACTTAGAGGGTTGCAAATGAAGAGTTTTGATTTCTTGGTCGAATTGGGGAAAAACCCAGAAAAAAATGCATCATAATATTGTGTTTTAAATCTTTCCTCTTATCTCTTTTTCTCATAAAAATTTGCCCAGATGGGGCTGTGAAATGATATTTATTTTGCATAGAAATTTATGCAACTGGGAGTTTGTTTTCTAAAATTTCTGAGTGAAATTTCGTTCTGGTTTTTACCAGACATATGGTTTGTTTTTATTTTTGTTTGTTTTCATTTTTGGATGAAATTATTTAAATTAAAATAAATTTTATTTTACTTTGGGGGGGCTGGGGAGGCCAACCCCTGCCACCACCACCGTTGTTGCCACCGTTGCCGGGAGTTGGGCACTGTGTGCTTGGCACACAGCCCCGCCGCCCGCGGGCAACGGCCACTGTGTGCGAAGCACACAGTTCCGCCGCCGTAGGCGACGGATGCTGTGTGCTTTGCACACAGCCCCGCCGCTATGGGTGGCGATGGGCGGTGGGTGGAGCACACAGCCCCGCCGGCCATGGGAGGCAGGGGGCTACGAGCTTAGGGCTTCAGCCATTTGTGTTTTTTTAAATATAAAAGTTAATAAAATTTTGATTTTTGTGTATATGTTATTTCAAATGTGTTAATTTATATGTGTGTTTTATAATATATATATATATAATATTTATTATAATATTATAATATTATAAATATATATAATATATATATGTTATTAAAATATATATATAAATATAATATTTTAATAAATGGTGACATATGGAAATTTATAAATGGGAGTTTAAATTTAAACTTTAAATAATTTATTTTTTTATGCAAATAGAATAATATTTTATTTGGCATATTAAATGGGTGTTAAATGATTAGTTGAAATTTTATAATGGTCATGTGATTTTATTGAAGAAATTGATATTTTAAAATAATAGCTGTAATTCCTTTTAAAAGAGGTGATTTTAAGCTATTATTTAAATGTATATTAAAGACATAATTTGTATATGAAAATAATAAGGAATAAAACATGATTAATTGAAATATATATTATTAGTTATATTTTAATTAATGGGGTTTTAAATTATGTTTTGAATGGGAAATCTTGGAATCCTAAATGATCTTTAGGGGTACACATTTAGATGATATTTGAATATCGAAAATAGAACTTACTCTAAAGTGATTATCGCATTGGTATCGAAGAAATGAAAGTTGATGTTGATCATTTGTATTATTTAGAATATAGAATTCAATTAATTTATTTATTTAATCCATGTGGTAATATAGATTAAGTGATTTGATTAACATTTAGTTAAATCATTGATGCGAATTTGAATTCAAGATTAATTTATTTCATCTAGTTGTCTATTTATCAAAACGTTCCAAGTATGGAAGACAATTGAGAAACTTAGAGATAATGAATGACTTAGTTCAATCGGGTGGTTCTGATCTTTAATTATGGAACATAATTGAAGAGCTTAGGATTAACGGATGATTTATTGTAATCAAAGAACTTTATTTGTCAAATGTTGATTTATTGATGATTTGATTTTGATTAATTATAGATTGATCAAGTAGAGTTGTATTATTGGATTAAATTCTTTAATGTCGGCAAGAGGATTTATGTATATACTATTTAGTATAATTGATTGGAATATATTGTGTTCAAGAAGAGATGAGATATAGATGATATATGTATTGCAGAGTTGAGATTAAGACTGATTTATTTGATCTAATTGATTATTTACTAAAAGTTTAACTTATAGAATACAGTGGTTAAACTTAGAAGTAACGAATGATTTAATGAATCATATGTGATTGAGTTGTTTGACTTATTTCTATAAGAGTAATTTATTTAATCCAAATGTTTTATAAATCAAGTGGATCTATTTACAGTATATGATTGTGAGACGTAGAGTGATTGATAGGTTTAATTCTAGTTCGATGATGTATTTATTTAAATGTCTTGATTTTGGAATATGGTTGTGAAATTTAGAGTATGTGATCTGTTCTTCAAATATTTCTATGTTGTGAAAAGAAATGAGTTTATTAATTGGATAAATGCAAGTGATGGAAGCTGTGTTTGATTGGATTTAGGAAATCCGAACATTAGCTTACTTAATTGTCTGAAATGTTTTCAGTGTTTAATTGTTCGTCTTCGATGTTGGTGGGATAAAGTAAATGTTGAAGTCTTCCAGATAGGAGTTCATGTATTGGTATGGGATTGTGGTACGTGAGTCAATTTTGATGTGTCTTGGGAAAATGTGCATGTGACACCATGTTGTTTCACCCAGTTCTCACAAACGGGAATTTTTTGTGCCTCCTTGGGAATAGGAGAGGGTCATGTGTTTATACCTCCTTTGGAAGGAGTGGAGTTGTATTATGTTTTTCCTGTAGTGATGGAGTGGGTTTTGTGACTTTGTTTTCCTCCAGTGTTTGGAGAGGGTTGACTTTGTTGCCTCTAGTGTTGGAGAGGGTCTTAACCTTAGGGTTTTTAGTGTTGGAGTTCTTGATTTGTGCCTCCTTGGGAATAGGAGAGGGTAATGTGATTTGTACCTCCTTTGAAAGGAGTGGGTTTTTGTAATTGGTTTCCTCCTATGTTTGGAGTGGGTTTGTACTTTGTTTTCCTCTAGTGTATGGTGAGGGTTTTAACCTTGTTTTCCTCCAGTGTTTGGAGTGAGTATCCTTGTTTTATTGCCTCCTTGAAATGGATAGGTCGTGTTATCTTGTTTCTTATTGTGGATTTCACCGTGTGGATTGTCTTAGGGGAGTGGCTTGCAATGGGCGCCGACGCACAAAGTGGTGCCAGGATAACCCTTTGTAAGTTGGTTAATTCAGTGATAACTAAA
The DNA here is from genome assembly GCA_007258455.2 of Sequoia sempervirens. Classification (NCBI taxonomy): domain Eukaryota; kingdom Viridiplantae; phylum Streptophyta; class Pinopsida; order Cupressales; family Cupressaceae; genus Sequoia; species Sequoia sempervirens. Next base: position 10,776 of record VDFB02253576.1, read on the forward strand.
TTAAACTTTTAGAAGCTTAGGTTGCATCAAACATTAAATAAGATAATTTGTGCCTCGCTCATGGGCCCAAGGGCTTGTTTTAGACTTGGGATGAGACGGGAAGGCCTGGAATGGCAAGATCATCTATCTCATCTTCACGAGAGGTATTTGATTCCACATGAGTGAGCATGGGTGCCAGGATTTCGGTAGAGGCCACCAGGATAACCCAAGGTGGGGGCCGGAGCCTAGGAAGATTCCCAGAGGATATCCCTTGATGAGCTATGCGATGACACTCTTCCTAAGTCAACAATTTGTACTTGATATTTGTGACATCCTTGATCTATTCTATGTCTAGAAGCAATGTAACCTATGACAGTGTTGTGTGAGTCGTACCTAGAGTTGTATGTATGACTGTTCAGTCATGTGATGAGGTCTTTTGTTTATTTCATATCAATTTTGTGTGGCCCGTGCCTAGTGGTAGATGGTGTTGTGTAGGAATTCCTGGTTACTATCTCCTAGCACGGAGGGAGTGGAACCTTTTGGATTCCCCGTGGTTGGGTGGCATGCATCTTATTCCGTTGGTTCTTCTTCTTGTTCGTGTGGTCGTGATTTCCAGCTAGAGAGCTCGTGGGAATCAGTTTCTTCTCATGCCTTGTTCTCTCAGTTCTTATTGTATTTTATTACCCCTCAGTTGTTATCGAGGTGGAATTTGTAATATGTAATTATTTTGTTGGAATTACCTCATTTGGGGAATGAGTGTTGTAATCTTATTGTTTAAATATTGTTAATTTAAATCTTTTGGTATTTCTTATCCTTCGTTGTAAGTTATCTTATATGGAATGTATATTGTCTCATTTCCTTAAGTGATTAATGTTTCAGTTTATATTAATGTTTGTTGTTGTTTGGGTTTTAAAGTAATCTTTGTCTCGTGGCCTTAGAGGTTGTTGGCAATGTGTATTCATCTTACATGTTATTTGTACTTAAACAAAATAAAAATAAAAATTGGTGCATTTGAGTAGTGAATTGCAACTTCCTCTAGGGTTGTGTGGCGGGGCATTACAGTGTGTTTATATTTTATATTTGATTCTATCCTAGACTTAAAATTTATCAATTAGTTTGACCAGTTCCTTATCCATAATAGAGTCCAAGAATGAAGCAAAACCCTACAACAAACTAACTTCTTTCTTCTTATAAAATCTCTTGTAATGCCCTGCCACATAACCTTAATGAATTTTGTAATCACTACGGAACTATAATAATTTTTTTCTTAAAAAATGTATTATTACATGTAACATGAACATCATTAATGCGTACATTCCCTAAGACATGTGACAATGCACTACATGCAAATCCCATCAATATCAAAAGTAACTAAACATAACATGTGATTAATTCTCATAAACTTTAAGAACATACATTAAATAATAATAAATTACATCACTTAAGGTATGAGATACAATAATGATTCATTCTACATTGCATTTGATATTACAATTACAATACTCATTTCCAAATGAGGTAGATCATACAAAAGTATAACATTTACAAGTTACAAGAATTCTTCTCGATTACAATTGAGGAGTGATACATAAATAAGGTATCCAATAATATAAATGAGACATAAGAGAAAGTACATTTCCACATGCGAGCTCTCCAATCAAGAAGTACCTGTCATCACGAACAAGAATTGGGGACCCAACGGTGTAAGGTACACATTCCTCCCAACCAAGTGGTACTCGTAGGCCCACCCCTTGTGCTAGGAGATAGTAAAAAGGTTCCCTAGACATAACCTACAATCTCTAGTCATAGGGAAAACTCAAGACAAAACTATACAAATACAAACTTAGCATAATGGTTACATTGCTTCCAGAACTGAAGGATCAAGTACTATAAATTCACAAAAATATTGTTATTATAGGTGGAGTGTCATCACAATGTTGCATGGGTTGTCTAGGTGAATCTTCCTAGGCTCTAGCCCCCATCTTGGGTTACCCTGGTAACCTCTTACGAAACTCGGCCCCACATGCAATCTAATGTGGAATCGATTATCTTTCATAAAGACAAGATAACAATCTTGCCATTCCATGCCTTCTCGACTCATCCCCAAGTCTGAACCAACCTTTGAGTCCATGAGCGAGGCATAATTAATCCAGTTAAATTTTATAGACTACCTAATGTATTGATTTAGTTTTCACTGATTAGACTAACTCTACATGAGTTACCCAAGCACCAATTTGTGTGTCGGTCCTCATGAAGAGCCAGTCCCTTAATAACAAGATAAGGAAAATAATTCCACTAACTATGGGTAGACAAGGTGCACACATACCAACATCAAATACAAAATTTATATAATAGGCAACACAATCCGTTTATCGAACCAGGTGTCTAAATTGAATAAGAGCCATGTGCACTACTCGAGTTAATTCAAAGGGTTGAACCATCACATAAATAACAACCCCCTCACAAAGGAAATACAACTGAAAGACTTACAAACCCAATTGACCCAAATTTCCCAAACAACATGAGTAGGAGAAAACACAACTTAAAAGCAATTCAAGCAAAACAATAATCTAATATTAGGATTTCCTAAATCCAATTGTGAATCTCAAGATAGTAATAATACTTTTCCCAAAAATAAACTATCTTAATACAATTTCGTTTACAAAAAAATAATGCAATTGAATCTATTTGTTTACTACAATTTCCCAATAATATTTAAATAATTATCATCTTTCTCTTTTTAAACATTTTCTTTTAAAAATAATCCATTTCATACTTTTGCATACTTTTATTAAAAGAATATACATTTGAAATGTATATATATTAAATATATATACAATTTTAAATATATTAAAATTAACAATAATTTTTCAACAAATAATAAAATATAAATATATATTTAAATAAATACTCCATATATATATATATTATTAAATTTATACAAACTCAAAATAGAGTGAAAGCGAACACTTTAAATAAAAGAATGAAATTTAAGGTTTATTGAAGGGGTTGTTGGCTATATACAGCTAAACCCATAAGAGGTGATGACCTCTATGGGAGGCAGCACTCAACGTTTCCCTCCACATCTCACATCCCCCATGGGGATGGTTGTGGGGGGTAGCCACCTATGCCTCCCCAAAATGTTAGCCACCTATGCTTCACCTTTTGAGTTCAATTTCCAAATCCCTTTCCAAAATCTCCACTTCCAGAAAGATGCAAAATACTGAGCCAAAAATGTTTCCAAGAACCTCTTCCAATTTTTTTTTTAAGCCCAAAAACCAAAACCATTTCCTAGCCAATTTTCTTTTTTCTTTTTTCTTTTTCCTCTTCCGTGAAGTGACTTCTTGCCTTTCACAATTATCGCAAATATTCTCTCCCATAATAATTTTTCAACAAGAGTTTTGCATTCAATTTTACTCACACACATGGCTATTCTAAAATATCTTTTAACTAACTTTCAGATATTTTCTTTTGATAATTATAAAGAATTTATGCTATTTTATTAATTTAAAATTCAAAAATTAATATCTTTTACTTTATGCAAATTTAAAATTCCAATTCACATAATAGCATCTACTATTTGTATTTAAACTATTCACTCAATCAAAAAAAATTATTCAATTAATTTATTTACTTAATAAAATAAATTTAATCACAAGGACTAAATTATTTTAATTAAAAATAAAAATGTTTTAACAACATTATTTAAAATTGATTAAATAAGCACTGAATCATTAAGAACATTAATCTAACATTAATTTGATAAAATAAATCTTGCATAAATAAATAGCAATTAACAAGGCAACCATAAACGTGACAACCAAACATACTGGACATAAACTAACGACACACTATGACTAGGTTTGTGGCTAGAGTAGGAAAAACCTCGGCACTATCTCCCAAACAACAATATCATTGAGTCTGGACACGCTCAGACCTATGAAACCAGGTGGAGTTGATGTCATGTACCTATTCACTCATACATATAAATTAGAGTACACATCCATAATAGTTGAGGTGCTAGGAAAGGAACTCCAGCAATTGGATCTCATTCTCATATGTCTCCATATGTTTAATGGTATGATGCCACCCTTTCCACCTATCCTCACAACATGCTACTACATCACTTAACTACCCAATAAATCTCTACATCATAATAATAACAAAACAATGTGCATCATACCCACAAAAGTACCATTAGAAGCTCTTGTTCTATCTTCCTCTTCAGATTCCTTAGCTAGACTACCTACACATCCCAAGTGAGAATAGAGGGGCACTACATCTCTACCTAACAATGAGAAACCAACATAAGAACAATGCTATCAAACTGTACTTATAAATCCATATTGCAATCACATTGTTTTTAATGAATGAACTAAAAGAAAAGTTATTCTATTCCCTGAATAGAATCTAACAATTCAAGCATCCATAACACAAAACATGATATGAGAACAAGAGATAATCCTTGATTATATTTCTCTAAAAGATAATGTGTACAATGGTGGAGAGTATGATAGATTGATATCCAATATTGAGACAATGCACCAAGTACATAAGTCATTTGTTGTTATTACAAAGAAAAAATACAACATTCCTTCTATGAGTTTTAGAGGAATTACCCTTACAACCTAAAACCTATAAAAATATTTAGAAAGTCTAAGAATCAAAACCCTTTGAATGAGGCTCAAAATTACCTTTTATAGACACAAGATAAGCAACAAGAAAAAAGTCCTATTCAATCACCTTGTCACTAGAAGACAAAAATCTAGGCAATGGTATGATTTACTAAGGACAAAGAGTTATTATTGTAGACATGTAAAAATGACCTATGAATTATTACATATCCTGAATAAAATTTTCTTATCATTAGCATCATCATCACCTAATATCACTGCATTTCACATCAATTGCATCAAGAACCCTAATTTCCTCTATTAATTGAATAATATTACATTATTTAGTTAATTCACCTTTTCATAATTTTGGATTAATTAAATAAGTTTCATTTATTTAATAAAGTCCTAATCTATCTTTATTCCTCCTAATTGAATAAATAACATCAATTATTTAATTGTATCGCTAATTTACCCTATTCTCCCAAATCAATTAAATTATTAATACTTAATAGTTAAATTAAACCACTTTCCCCTAAACTCAAGAATAATTAAATAAATTATTCAAACATCATTCAAAAAGGTAAAAAAAAAAACAAATACATTTTTTTTTGCAAAATTCAAACATGACTTGCATGTTCAACTCAGAAAGATTAATTAAATAAATCAATTAATTAATTATCCTCACCCACTTTCATGATTGAGAAAATTATGATCCCCTGATTGCTCACTCTAATTGGTTGATTGATTCATCTATTTTCTAACTGATCCATCTATTCTTCAATCCCATAGAAAGCTTAATCTATTTCCTCAACTCCACTGAACACTCAAACTGATTTCATCAATTATGTTGATTACATAATCAAGATCCACTGATTCTTCCCATCTAATTCATCTCAATGGTTTTGAACTATTGATCAAGATATTCTACTACATGATCTCGATCATTCATTTTGAAAAAAAAAATCTATATAACCTCATTTCTTCTCAAAAATGATTGGAGAATTGACATCTTTTACACAACAAAGTAATGCTGAAATTACAATTGATTCCTCACAAGCTTTTATATACATCTTTAATTAATATTGCACAACTTTGAATCTTTTTCTATGCACAAATGGAGGCTTTGTATTTATAGAACAACGATCCAACATCATTGAGAATACACTACGACATGGGATGGTAAGGTTTTCCTTTTTTTGAATTCATTATGTTATCTTAAGTTTTCATTAGTTGATTTCAATAGTTTAAAACTTCATTTCATGACTAATGGGTATGAATATTCATCTTTGTTTGAATTATATTTTGTTTAATTGGTTTAACATTGATTATCTTATTGCATTATCGATTTCCCTCTTACACATTCTAGCATGCTTAGTGGAACCATGGTCCTTAACACTAACATTTCCATGAGTTTCAATTGAGAAATTGCAAGTTTTGGAACACATATGCACTTTCTAGAAATACACTTGAAAAATATTCATGTAAAAGCTATAGAAAAACTCATGTGGTCACCTTGTCGTTTCTGCCGTAGTCACCCTTTCCCCACCCACTTCTTTTTTTTGTTGAGCTTTTGCTTCACCAACGAGGTTGTTTCTAAAAATTTTGACCACTTTTACACCTAACAGGTCCACACTTGATTTTTTGAAATGCTTTTGCTTCCAAAAACAAGTCCCCAAGCACACAAACATAGGCTCATTTTGACTTAAAGTTTCACTTTTGTTCTATTGTTTTTATCTAAAATATTAAAAGTAGTTTGTCAATTTCTAATGCTAATGGTTGCTTGGTTTGAATGTTTGAAAGGTGCTAACATATGTAGGATTTTTAGAGGCATGGAATGTATTTATCCAAGAAAAAACTAATAATTTTATTGTAGAGAAGGCAAATGGTCCAAGTCAAGATTTTCAAAAGCTTACATAGTTTATGAATTTTTTTAATTTGGTGTTTAAAAAATGAACCCCACAAACAACACACTCTCAATTTAGTGATTAAAAAGAATTGTTCAAAATCTTTCTAGATTAGGAATAATTTTCAATTTAGTGCTTAAAAAGAATCTTTCAAAAGCTTTCTAGCTTAGGAAAAAATTTCAATTAGTGCTATAAAAATAAACCCCACAACCTTTCATGCTTTTGTTTTGGTGTTCTAAAAACAATTTTCAAATGTTTTCTAGATTACAATAACACTTATTTTAGGTCCTCAAAAAATTCTCGTTTTTGACCAACACTTTCAATATGTTGATGAAACAAATGATTTCATTTTGTTGACCAAATAAGATAGGATTGTTAGAAACATTCATTTTTTGACTTAAAACTAGACAAATACATTCTAATTTTGCATATTTCTATCTATTTGTTTGAAATACAAAATACTTCAAATTGGTGCACATAAAATCCAATTGCTATCTTGTTTACACTTCATTTATTTATTTTTCGATAGCACCACTTGAGGGGCTTAAAAAGAATATCACAATGGATTGTATACTATGTCTTTTGTGATTGGAAAACTAAAGTGTCTATCTTCTCCCCTCATGTATTTTGGAAATCTTGGGTGAAGAATTTTTTTTTGAGTTTTACCCTTGTTGCATTTCAATTTTATCTTAAAGAGAGGGCTTGCTATGAGATACATGCCTCAATGGAGAACTCATAAGTAAGGTCTCAAAGAACATTTACTAGTGGGCTATATTAAAGGTTGTGAAATCATAAGAATGTAGCTTCAAGCCGTGTTGACAATATACTACACCTAATCCCATGCCTTAAGTGGAATGGGAATAGTTAAAGAGCGTTAAGTGGTCAGTAGGTGAGTGTTGGATTTCCATGTTCATAGTTTATGACTAAGAACCAATGTATTAGAGGCCACCTTTTTAGAAAAAACATTATTTGAAAGTGGTGCATCAAAACTTTTATTTGGAGAAGTTACTTACCAAGTCCAACTTATGGTCAAGATTAAAACACTCTCCATAAGTTGCATGTAAAATCATCCCTTTAGGGCATGAGGTAAGCCCATTCTAAAACGATGTATCTATCCCTAGGGTGAAAAATGTTTTCAAAAAATTTCCAAGTCTTCTTGGTTACTTTGAACATCAAAACATTTGCTTGAATTAAAATGAACACATCAAAACAAGCATTAAACATGGTTATCAAACTTCAAACCCTTTACACTTAGTGATAATACTTTGAAAAGAGCCCTATATTTACACTCCTAAAGAGATATCTTAAACAAATATCTTTAAGGTTTTCAAATATTTAGTCTCACATTTCAAGTCACACTAAGAACAAAGTAATCATTGGAAACTATGGCTTTAGCATTTTAACCTCCATGAAATTTGAGCTTTTATGGAAAGAAACATGCTTAAAGTTATAGACATTTAGGGTCAAATGGTTTTGATTTTTGAGTTGTAGTTTATCACTTTCCAAAGTCTCAAATCGAATCAAACAAAGACATCAAAACTAAAAATTTATCCAAACTACTTCCAAAATAAAAAACTGGGATTTTTTTTTTGCACAAAATGTCGCTATTGCTTTTGTTTCTCCTGCACTTGCCTAAAACTAGCCATAGACGATAAAAAACCTGTTGCTTTCTCTCTAGATTTTGAAATTCAATTTCTAAAACCTACTGCTTTGGAAAATTGGAATGCAGTTGATCTTAATTCTACCACATTTGACTTATTTTTTTGGCTGTAGGTGATAAAAAATTGGCAACTTTTGCTCAAAATGACCACTTTTGCCTGCATTATTCACTAGATAGAAAATTTACAAATAGAAGCCACTTTTGAGATCTCAAATTGTAGTTTCTTTCTAGACATGGCCACAACCAACTTGAAACTAGCTACTTTTGACATAAATTACTGCATTGCTCTAAGATTGCCACTTTTGTCTAGCTTTCTAGTGAAAATCAAAGTTTTATCTTGAAACTAGTTAAACCTTATGAGAAAAAAATAGTTAAACTCCCAAAACATGTCATGATTTACATTATGCCATCATCCATTTGTAGAATCAAAACACTCCAATCTAGCCGTATGGTTTAAAATAAAATAAAAAACTTTGGATTATTATTTTCACTCAAACTTCTAAGGTATCAACATTTTCTTGAAACTAAAGGCTAGTTCAAGTAGATTCTCCATAACATATCCTCTAGAAAAATAAGTGAAATATCAATCCAAGTTTTCAATATTTTTGAATCCCTAAAAGTTAACATCATTTTAAAAATTTCCAAAACATCACTTAAACCTTAGGGTCTTTAGTACCATGAAATCCATTTCAAGAAAACCACTCACTTTATGACCATTCGGCATCCTACTACCCCAGTTCAATAATAAAACCTTATGTAAGCTATCATACAACCAAACATTATGCAAATTTAAGGTGAACAAATAGAAATTATAAGTAGTTTGAGCAATTTCATATTTGAGACAAAGGAAACATCAACTGAGTTGAGAAATGTAGCAAATATCCTAGACAAACAAGAATGAAAAGAGGATCTTCTAGTCGAAAGGCCTATATTATCACCACTTGCATGGAAATAGATATCATACTTTTAAAAATTGAAAACCTAAAAAAAAAATTCAAAAAATAGAAAAAAAATCTCAAAAACAAAGCCTTCTTTTATCCATAGTTATGTAATGCCCCGCCACGCAACCCTAGAGGAAGTTGCAATTCACCACTTAAACGTACCAATTTTTTTTTTTTTTAAGTACAAATAACATGTAAGGTGAATACATATTGCCAACAACCTCTAAGGCCACGAGACAAAGATTACTTAAAAACCCAACATCAACTAACATTATCATAAACTGAAACATTATGCACTTAAGGAAATGAGACAACATACATTCCACGCAAGATAAATTACAACAAGGATAATAAATACCTCAAGATTCCAATTTAACATTTAAACAATAGGGTTACATCACTCATTCCCCGAATGAGGTAAATCCAATAATCATGATTACAAATTACAAATTCCACCTCGATAACAACTGAGGGGTAATAAAATACAATTAGAACTGAGAGAACAAGGCATGAGAAGAATGATTCCCACGAGCTCCCCAACTGGAAAACACGAACGCACGAACATGAAGAAGAACCAACAGAAAAAGATGCACGCCACCCGACCACGTGGAACCCAAAGGTCCCACTCCCTCTGTGCTAGGAGATAGTAACAAGGATTTCCTAGACAAGACCATCTACCACTAGACACAGGCTTACACAAAAACTGAATTGAAACAACTACAATCACAAAGCCACTTAACATCTACAAACACAATGCCATTTAGCCACTACAGTCACAACATCACTTAACACGAGGTTACAATGCTTCCAGAGAACAATGATCATGTACATCACACAATAACTGATTAACTGTCGACATAGGAAGAGTGTCATACATAAATTGCCATGAGTTACCCTAGCTCAACCTTCCTAGGCTATCGGACCCCCATCTTGGGTTACCCTGGCTTGCCTCTACCGGCACCGGACCCTCATGCAAAACTATGCATCTCATCTCATCTCGACCCTTATCATTCACTTGCTTCACGAGAGAGACATTCATTATCTTATTAGTTTGAAAGATCCCCATTAATTCATTTAAATTATCACTTAGTTAAACTCTAGGTGAGTTACCCTGGCACCCCTTTGTGTGTCGGACCCCCACCAAGAGCCACTCTCCTATCGACAACACACCCACAAGAAGAAACTAGATAACACGACCTCTCCAAACCAAGGAGGAAATAGAACAAGGAACTTACTCCAACACTGGAGGAAAACAACGTACAAAACCCACTCCAACATTGGAGGAAACCAAATCACATTACCCTCTCCTACACCCAAGGAGGCGCAAATCCCCGTTCGTGAAAACCGGGTGATCCACAAGGTATAATTATGCACATTTTCTATGACACACCAAAAGTTGACTTTCATAAAGACAACCCACAACAAGATACAAATCCCCTATCAGGAAGACTTCAAACAATGACTCTATACTCCCAACATCGAACAAGAAAGAATAAACATTAAAAGTATTTCAAGCAATTAAATAAACTAAAATTCGGATTTCCTAAATCCACTCAAACACAGGTTTCATGACTTGCATTTATCCAATCAATTGATCCCATTTCTTTTCACGACATTGAAAAATTTAAAGAATAGATCATTTACTCTAAATTTCACAACCATACTCATAATCAAAACACTTTAATAATGTAGCTTGTAACGCCCCGCCGTGCGAACCCGAAAGGAACTAATAACAATGGAATAATTTTTTTTTTTTTTAAAAGAATATAATAACATACTTAAGTATTATAACATAACAATGTATTAAGAGGCACAACTAGTTCCAATGGGGTACACGAAGTGACATGACTACACTAACCCATAACAATGATAATAAGATAACAATAATTAATCCATTACGTAAATCTATACATTCCCATTTCATCATTAAAATATCTATTAAACAATAACCATATTCATAACATAGGTACATATGATAACAAAAGATACTATAAAGATATGAGGCATTTACAATACCACCGATATAACACAACTTAACACAACTATAACAAATGATCGTTCCTAAAAAAATACATGGCCTAAATATGCATTACATCCAAATGATAGTAAAATACAACTGTCTGAACATACATCTTAATAACTACATATACAAATTACACCAAGGTCATCCCAACACATGTGGGAGACAATACATCAATGAATACATTACATTAGAAGTATATACATCTATCTGGTACAAGGATTACTGGATCACCAACATCTTCCAAAAACCTGCAATAAAAAATACATCTGCAACAGAAGAGGGAACCCAATGGGGTACGAAGCACGTTCCACCCAACCACCCCCATGCTGAGAGTAGACAAGGAAGGGTCCCCGACCAAGCACACCTAACAATAACAAAGACTAACTCCAAATAGACAACTTAACATCAAAGACCACTAGAGAACTCACAACAACAATTCCAAAGGCACAACAACACCACTTCAGAACATAACAACAAGTCATAATCACAACATCAATGAAAACTCAAGACATAATATCAAAGACTACTTCCAACAATAACCAAAGACAAATCAATAAATCCCTTAATCACACAAACACAAAATCACTTAACATCTACAATCACGAAGTCACTTACAACTACAAACACAATATCACTTAACACGAGGTTACAATGCTTCCAGAGAACAAAGATCATGAACATCGCACAATAACTGATCAACTGTCGACATAGGAAGAGTGTCATGCATAAATTGCCATGAGTTACCCTGGCTCAACCTTCCTAGGCTACCGGACCCCCATCCTGGGTTACCCTGGCTTGCCTCTACCGGCCGCCGGACCCTCACGCAAAACTATGCGTCCCATCTCATCTCGAGCCTTATCATTCACTTGCTTCACGAGAGAGACATCCTTTATCTTTATTAGTGTGAAAGCCCCCCTATTAATTCATTTAGATTATCACTTAATTAAACTCTAGGTAGGTTACCCTGGCGCCCCTTTGTGTGCCGGACCCCCACAAAGAGCCACTCTCCTATCGACAACACAACAAAGTACAATACCACAATAGTAACTAGACAACATAACCTCTCCAATCCAAGGAGAAAATAAAACCAGGAACTCACTCCGAACACTAGAGGAACCAAATATGGAAACACACTCCTTCCAAAGGAGGTGCAAATCTCGTTACCCACTCCTATTTCCCAGGAGGCACAAATCCCCGTTCATGGAAACCGTGTACAACATCATAGTACAATACATCAAAGCGATTCACCAAAATGAACCCCCACTCAAGAAAACTTCTCTGGAAGACTTACAATACCCTTAACCCTAATTGCCCAACATGGGGAATAAAAGAAACATGAAAAATACGCATTCCATCTCTGGAAGCCCTTAACAATAACTTATACGCTTGCGAACAGTAAGGTGAACCTAGGGTTTTCCATACGACACAAAAGCACTATGAAGAAAATGCCACAGAAGAATTAACGAATAATTTCAAGAATCACAATTACATTTAATCCAATCCATAAAAAAAACAATTTACAATGAATAATAGATTTTACCTAATAACTCAATCAATTACACGAGAACACTCATTTCAACACAACACAATAAATTTATTTCCAATTTCCTAATTAACTATAATATTACAAAATATTAAAACGTAATCACAATATATATACACATAAATCTCCTTTATATAAATATAAATATTCAAAATAATTTAAATAAATAAACATTATATTTAAAATCATTCAATAAGATTAAAATTTATATCCTATTCTATTTTAAAACAAATTATAATTTTAAAAACGAATAACCAACCCCATCTATATAAAAATAATTATTTAATAAGACTAATGGAATCATATTGCAAAAATTATTATACAAATCAAATTCAAATTAGATTGCATTTGAAATATATATAATTAAAACAAAATTTGAATTAAATCTCCACAAATAAATAAATATATATATACATATATAATAAATAATATATATTAAATATATATTAAATATTATATAATATATATATATATATTTATATATTTAAATAAACTAAATATTAATAAAAAGCAATACACATTAAAATAAAATTAATAAACAAATTTTTTAAAATTTTAAAAATGTTTAAAAATAGCAGTACCGGTGGTACTGCGTACCTCAGAGTGGGAGGCCGTAGTCCCCACCACTGGTGGTACTGTGTACCTCCCAATGGGAGGTCCGCAGTCCTCACC
>VDFB02253577.1:0-11073 GCA_007258455.2 Sequoia sempervirens
CTCACTCTCAGAATCCTCTTCGTCCATGCTATCTTTGCTGTTAGACTGCTCCTCTTCCATATCCAAGTCTTTGACCTGCACTTTTTTTCTATTCTTGGCCAGCCTATCAAAGTGTTGGATGATTCTATTGCCACCAGTCACCATCATCTCTGCGACCACCATATCCCCCTTTGAGTCCTTTCCCACCATATTTTTACCTTTGCTCGGAGGCTCCTTCAAACTCTTCCCTTCCTCTTTTCCTTTCTTTTTTAGGGTTGGCTTGCTAGCAATCTTGGCAGGGGTTGATTTGAGCTCACAAAGACTAGTTGCCACACTAGTTTGGGCCGCACCCACATTCCCCTTAAGATTTTTAGCAATGGGTTTGGGTTTATGCGTGTCAACAGGGACTGGGTGGTTTTTCCTAATGGGGCCTTTGGACCCGGCTAGAGACAAATTGGTCACCGTGGGAGGCTCAATCTCTTCAATACGAACAACAAATATGGGTTTGGGTGGGCATAAGGCGAGATGGAAATGGTAGAGCCTCAAAATGAGGCCCTGGTGGAGTGGTAGGGGAGGAGGGTCATTAGGATTCAGACCAACAGCCTCAATACATTTTTCAATAGAACTTTCTAATTCCATTAGAAGGAAAAAATGAAAGCTTAATAGAATTTTATGCCAAAGGTGGTTCAAAAGAGGGAAATGGTAGAAATAGAAGGTTTTGAATCTACCTTCCAGAGTCACATACTTCATCAGAGCAAGGCACACTTGGTTCCATGACTGAGGGAGAGCCTCCCGCTCAAAACCTGATTGGTTGCACATTGGCTCCTCATTCCCCACAAAAAACGTGTTCATACTTTCATTATCCTGAGTTTTAGTGTGCTTCAGATGCTTCATACCAGTACACAGGAGCCTCGTCGCTTGTGCTATCCCTTCCTCATTCACATTAAAGGAAATAACACCTAGATTCACACGACGATCTTTCCAAGAGTTGACAAATTACGCAAACAGATTAGGGTCATGGCCCACCAGACTCTCCATTAAAGGAGCAAGACCACCCTCAATACAAATGTGCCACACAAACGAATCTTTACAAAATTCACCATACTTGTTTGGCTCAGTTCGCACCCTATCACCACCCATAATGTCACTTTGCACACAGACTAACCAGAAACCCTAAGAAAATAAAAGGTTAGAGATAATGGAAAGGTGAAGAATCACCCGCACATTTAGGATTTTAAGCCAAAAAATGGCAACCTTTGGTAATCAAAGAAATGGACAGGTCACATGCTTGAGGACGTAATTTCCTAAAAGCAATCTTAGCGAAATCATAAATGAGGATATTCAAACACATTCTGCTAAGTAAGCAGGACATGATGGGAATGGAAGGTTTTCCTTCCACATAGTAAATGCGCAGAAACCTAGGCAAGATAGCCACAGGGCCAAATTTAGAGAAACCAAAAAGGTTAGCTTTTGAAAGTAGAGACAAAATAGTAGACAAGATAGAACCAATTAGGAGCTTGATCTCATAATTATTAGTCACATCAAAATCAAAATAATTTTTTTGAAAATATGATGGCTTAACATAATCCCCAAAAGGAGATTATGTAAGGTACGGTCCAACTTAGTCTTAATCATCAAGTACCTGCCGCAACATCTCATGAAATCCCTTTTCAAAATGGGCTTCATCTCATAATTTAAATTATGCCACTTGTTATCCACCTCATCTTTAAAACTTGTCAACATAGCCCAAAAGACAAGCATGTGGACCCCCCATAAAATCCAACAAAGCGCTTGATTAGTTATCATCATGGGTCAAGTAAGGGCTTTGTTCCTTCAATATTATACCCTAAATTCCAGGTGGTAGGTTCCCTAAAGAACGCCAGCATTTAGAAAATTTCCAATGTGTGCCAAAATTGGGTAAGGCATTAGCAACTTGGTTGCCCTCCTGATAAATATGGGGGGCAACCTTTAATTTCAATTTGGACATGAAGAGCCTTATGTCTAAAAGAATGTCTTTAGTACTCCACCCCAGTAATTTGTCAAAGTTAACTACATCAATAATAGACTTAGAATCACCTTCAATATGAAGGTTCTCAATCCCCATGGAAACAACCAACTGTAAGCCCTTCAACAACACTCTAGCTTTTGCAATCATAGAAGAATGAACACCAATCCCCCTAGAGTAACCAACCACAAAATTTCCTTTGCAATCTCTAATCACTCCTCCTATACTGGTTCTGCCTAGGTTGCCTTTAGCAGCCCCATCAAAATTTAGTTTATACCAGCCACTGTCTAGAGGCTTCCAAATAGTGACACTCCGAGCCAAGGATCTAGAGTTGTCATAGGAGTTAGCATCCAAGTTATGGTGCCAAGATTTTTCCATACTTATTTCCTCCTCAGTTGGACCTTTATCTGGGGTTTTCCCTTTGAAGAGCGAATTTTTTTCCATAATAATCCAAGAACCAATACCAAACACCTCTTTTAGACTCATCTCAATGTTCCTGAAAATCCTATTGTTTCTCTCTTTCCATATACACTAGCATATAATAGGGGGACCTAGTTCCAAATTTCACCAGGTAAAGGGTGGACAAAGGGTCTAGACCAACTCAAGATAAAGGATCTGATATCCTGACACATAATACATTGAATCTCCAATCTTCCTATAGCCAGCTCCCACACCTCAACAACAAACAGGAAGTGTAACAACAAGTGATCTACCAATTCTTCATTGCACTTGCATAAAAAACATCTGTTGGGGATCTAGAAACCCCTTTTCCTTAGATTGTCCTGAGTGAGAATCCTGTTATTGTAGGCAGTCCACCAAAAGAAGTTAACTTTCGAGATCATGTGTCTATTCCAAACCTTCTTCCATAGATCAAGGACAACACCCTGATCCGACAAAAGATTGTAAGCCAATTTAACTGAAAGATCTCCTTACTTATCATGAGTCTAGAAGAATTCATCCCCCCTGTTGGTTGCAGTAAGTCTAGTGAGGGAGAGAAACTCCTACAGGGTCTTGGCAAGGAGGCTCAGATCAGGGGATAAGGGGTAGCAAAGGGCCAAGTCATTCCATTTTCTAGCACCATGAGGGTCGAGGAGGTAATCACTAATATAAATACCAAAGAATCATTGAGCCAATCTCATAAGATTCCTAAATTTAGAGCTTTCTAGGGGAGTATCAAGTAACCAAGGGTCCTCCCAAAATTTGATTTTATTACCATTACCAATCTTCCATTTTATCCCATTCCTCAAAAGACCCTGCAGACTGCAAATACACCTCCACACCAAGGACCCCGAAGGGTGAACCTCCGAGAGGTAGTCAATCAAAGGTTTGTTTTGAAGGTACTTAGAATTCATGATCTTACACCAATCCTTCCTATCCCTCAGATGGTCCCAACCCACTTTGGCCATTAAAGCTTTATTGGTATTAGAAACAGTCCTAATCCCAAGCCCACCACAACTTTTAGGTTGACAGATCTTGTCCCATTTAACCAGAGCAAATTTATTTTTTTCCTCGGTCCTCGACTAGAGGAAAATCCTTTGAATTTTCTCAAATTTCTCAGCAATATATCTAGGAATCTTAAAAATGGAGAGGAAATAGATAGGGATTCCTTGAAGAATGACTGACAGGAGCTGTAATTTACCTACATGGCTAAGCAAGGAGCCTTTCCACCTAGCCAATTTTCTTTGGATCATTTCCAGTATTGAATTCCAAAAGTTAGAAGTGACTTCCTTGATAGTAAAGGGTAAACCAAGATAAACCAAAGGAAAAAAGCCACTCAAACAACCCAGAACAACAGTCACCCGAGCTTTCAAATTAGGAGTGTTGTTAAAAAAGTAAATCATGCTTTTATTATAGTTAATGCATTTCCCAAAACAAGCAACATAGTTGTTGAGGCAATTTTTCCATTTCCTGACTTCAATCATAGAGGCTTTCCCAAAAAGAAAAGTATCATCCATAAATTGTTGAATCACAGTCGACTCTAAGGAAGATGCATCCTTAATACCCTTAATGGACCATTTTGACAGTAGATTAGAGAAATTCCTGCTTAGGACATCCGCAATCATGATAAAAAAATAGGGTGAAAGGGGGTCTCCCTGTCTGATACCTCTCCTAGTAGAGAAAAACCCAAAGGGAGACCCATTTACCAGAACAAAGTACTTAACCATTGTTACACATTCCATTATTAGATTGATCACAGATTGGTCAAAACCAAATTTAGCTAGGACTTTTGGGACAAAATCCCAAATCACCTTATCATAGGCTTTTGAAATGTCTAATTTAAGGGCCATACTAGCATAGTTGCATCTATCCATGGAATGGAGTAATTCATGTGTGGTTATGGTAGCATCAAGGATATGATGACCAAGTACAAACCCTTTTTGAGTGGGGCTGATAATTTTGTCAAGGAGAGGTTTGATGCGGTTCACCAAAACTTTAGAGAGGATTTTATAAAAAGTATTGCACAAAATGATGGGGTGAAAAAATCAACCATTGATTGAGGATCAGCAACCTTGGGAATTAAAGCTATGAAGGTGTGATTCAGTTGCTTAAGAATCTTACCAGATTTGAAAAAATCACGAGCAGCTAGAACAAGGTCCTCACCAACAATCTCCCAAAAGGTCTAAAAGAAGGCTGGAGGGAAACCATTGGGGCCAGGAGCTTTGTAAGCCCCCATACTGTAAGCAGCCAACTTGACCTCCTCAGGAGTGACAACACTGAGGATCCCAAGGTTATCATTCTAAGATATAATAGTCGGGAGCGTGTCAAGCAGTAAACTATCAAGAGCTAGATTAGGAGCCTCAGCAAGAGTTGCATAAGCCATCTTAAAGTAATTTGCAACCACCAAACCAATTAGGGAGGGCGAATTGACAACCTCCCCTCGCGCATTATGCAATTTAGTTATCTGATTCCTTTTCTTATGTTTAATAGTAGAAACATGAAAGAAAGAGGTGTTCCTATCACCTTCTTTCAACCATTGGACCCTAGATTTCTGCTTCCAGAAAATCTCCTCTTTCCTTAGAATTTGTTCCCACTCCCTTCGGCTCTCTTTTTCCTGGTTGCAAGTAGGAAGACTGACATCCCCCTCCTTTTTCTTTTGAATCAATTTCAATTTATCCCCAACAATTTAATTTTTCTGGAAAACATCCCCAAAAACCCTTTTGTTCTAGCCTTTCACCATACATTTGATATGTTTGAGTTTAAAAAATATTTTGAACATGGGGGAACCACAAACAAGAATATTCCACCATTCAACAACTTTGTTTTTGAAATCAGGGTGGGAATTCCACATTAGCTCAAACCAGAAAGGGAACAAACCGACATCAGACTAATCGCTCGAGGTCAACAACAATGGATTGTGATCAGAAATCGTCTTGGGCAAAGCCCAGAGAGTGGCACTAAGAAGGCCACCAGCTACACATGCTTGGAGTCACTCTTTTGTAATTAAAAGTGGATACAATAGCATAGCTGTTTTCAAACATGCATCAAAAAAATTTTAACGGGAATCACTATTCTATAATCTTGTTATGGCTGCTAAGCTGCCTATTTTATACCTCTAGAAACTTGAGATGTACTTAATAATAGGCAAAATAATAGTTATGGTTTCTTTAAAATAGGCAAAATAATAGTTCTAGTTTCTTTAAAATAGGTAAAATAATAGTTCAATTTTCTAAAAAATAGGCAAAATAATAGTTCATTTCACTTTTCTTCAAAATCTGTCAATAACACACAAAACTTTTTAGCCAATCATATTCACAAAAAATATTTTTTCTAATTTATAAAGTTAAATATTTTGTAAGTTAACTTTGGAAAATTGCATTTTATTTTTTAACAAAAAAAAATTATTGTTTCGGATTGGTTGAAAGCCAATTTATTAATAACTAATTAACTACTAAAAATAAAACTAATATTGCAATAGTATTGTCTAACGCGGCAAGTAATAAAATAAAACCAAAATAATTTTACATAAATGCACTTTTCTGATTTTCACAAACAAGATATACCTCAAGCGCAAGTATATATGACACAAGAATTACAACCCGAATTGGAAAAAGGTAAAAATAGAAACAAGTCTCTCTACAATTTCTCTCTAATCCTAATATGAGAACATAATCAATGTCAAGTTTAGTTGGCACTAGTAGTAGTGGCAATAATAAATGGGTCGACATCTATATATGATTTCGTTCGTACTTGGTTTTTGTCACAACAATGGTGCTAACAAAATTAGACTCTTTGTCATTTTATGCATGGTTATGGGCACTTATTTTCGGTCTTCTAGCAGTTTTGTTGTGGAATTTGAGAGAGAAAAAAAATTGAAGTACAAGAAGAAAATTAATCATAATGAAAAATCAAGAGTAACCTTTCAAACTTCTACTCATCAAAAGCTAGTTTTTCTTGAAGGATCGAAGGAATTAGTGAATTTCAATAACACACATTATGGCCATAGACATAACTTCAAATACATACTTGGAAAAGTTTTAGAGTAGTGGAAAAATATAGATGTTAGTGTTATAGTTATTATGAAAAGACCTTATTAGTATTATCATCAGCTTGGGGAAGATTGATATTTTTCATATTCGTCAAAGTATGGAGATTGGGATCCAAGATATTATGAACAAAATGCCAAAAAATTGATGGAGATTTTGGCAAGGGTTTTGGTAAAAAATTAAGGCTTGTCTACGTTGATCCTCCTCCATTTACCAATGGACCTTTTTCTTTTAGGCACTTTCATCAAGGCGGCCAATTTTGATACTCTAATAAGTATCCAATATGGTTTATACATGTGGCCTATGGATCAACATCAAATCCTTGCAAAAAACAAGGATAAAATCTCACCGTGTTGAGTATCAAAATCATGTATGTCTCAACTTGAGACCAAAGCTATAAAGGAGGTTGGAAGGAAAGAGCTTAAAGGAAATTGGTGGATAATTTATTATGCAATCAATAATGCTTCCCAAGGATTTACGCTTATTTAGGAAGCTCTTACTACTCACATGTGGTCTGACATGGTAATGAAGATAGATGGAAATTCTTAAAATTTCTGAGAAGTTGAGGATATTAGATTTACATCAAAATAATCAAATATAGAATTGACAATGAATGTGTGTGTGGTCTATTGAAGATCAAATGTATATGTAAATGGGCCAACTTTTCATAGCATGAACATGACAATAAGGTGCACATGTATATCCTTGAATTGGTCACTTGAATAAGAGGCCCCACTTACAACATATGAACTCTAATATCTTCTTGAAAGGATTAGAATCCAATATTTCTTAGAGATTCAATGCCTTTTAAAATGCAAAATGCCAAGTTGATGCACATGTTTTCATTTGAAAGCGGTTCCCTTGAGCATGAAGAAATTTCAAAGAAAGTAAATGAATTACGAAATAGTATATTGGAGGATAAGTTTTCAATGGTTTTAAAGGATTTGCTTTTATTTGAATGTAACCATCTAGTTTGGATCTTCGATATGAGGACTTGTGGGTTAACGAGGCTTTGATTGAAGAGGATTTGATTTTAAATATCTTATTCATTATGCACACCATTTTGTGTTTTCCTATATGAAAATATGCACCAGTTCTTGTTATGCCACAAAGAGGACAAGATAGAAAATGTTGAGTGTCAGGAACATCTTCAAAAAGTATAAGAGATAAAGTAGACAAAGGTGGAGAACTACATCGACAAGATCAATGATTTGGTCTTTCGTCAAAGTTATGGGTTACTAGTTACCTTTGTGTTAAAGTGACTTATGCCACTCATTATAACTAGAAGTTCAAAAATGAACCTTATTTATGGAAAAATGGTGTAAAATATAATCAAATAAGGTTTATTATTTCAAAACCATTGTATTTCAAAAAGTTAGTTGAGGTAGTTACCAGGCAGTTATTGGTGGCTATCTAGAAGAAGCCTATAAATACAAGGCCATTTTAAATGTAAGGAGGCTTTTACAGAGGGAAAAATTTTGACAAAAACTTTTGGAGAAATTTTATGAGGACTTTTGGTTTGACACTATGTATAGAAAGGTTTTTAGAATTGTATAACTTTAGAAAGATAATGAAGAATGCATTTTGGTTTGTATATTCTAAATGTATTATGTTGCAAGTTTTCCCTTGGTCTCCTTGTTTTTTGTGCAGTGCTTGGAGTTTGTGACATGGCTTAACCACCTCCTGGATCTGGATCTTGTATAAATATATCAATTATGCGATGGTTGATCTTTTGGTTGTATACACAATGTAATAATTGGTATCAAAGCTAAGGTCATAGGTTCGAACCTCCCTTGCACTGGGGGGATTGTTACAAGAGTTTTCCCTTGGTCTTCCTTGTGTTGTGCAGCAGGTGCTTGGGTTTGTACGGCTTAACACCTCCTATGGATCTTGGATCTTGTATAAATCGGCAATTGTATCGAGCATTGGAAAGTCAATCTTTTGGTGCAATGAAAGTCCTGTGCAACATATCATTGTGTTATTATTATCAATTTCTCATATGTTAAATCAGTAATCCCTTTATGTAATTGTGCAATCCATTGGTAATATTTGTAATTGATGTAATGAAAAAAATTCATATCTTGGTTTTAATGTGTTGAAGCAACCTATCTCTTTGTATGTTGAGATTCGTTATCCTTCTTTCATTTTCATCGCACATCAAAACATGCTTTGTAGTGAAACCCCCATGTAATTTTTCATGATTTGTGAAATCCTAGTCATTATTCATGTGTCTACCCCTAGGGTTTCTTTAATTCAACTTTCTTTAGTTTTTCCATTTTCCTTTATGTACTTTCAAGTTGAAAGTACACAAAACCCCAAAATCACCCATCATACAAGGAAGTTTCCCTTCTCAAACATAGAGGAAAGTTGTTAGTATAGTAACGACATCCATTTTTATTGCTCGTTTAGTGAGTCACTTTGAAATTTGCAGTCACAATTTTTTTACCAACATAATGCATGTCAACATAAAATCAAGTATATTTATTTGAGATAATTATAAAAATAATAGAGATAAGGATACTAGCATTTATTCTTAATGTTTTATTAGAACAAGTTTCATGCATTAACAAATCCATAAAGTATAAAATAAATTCAATTAGTATCATATAGGCATAAAAACCAATAATATTGTATCTATAATCAAGTAGAAAAGAAATAGAGGAAAAGGTTGAGAGATATTCCACTTGTGGTGAAACATGGATACTATATAGGGAAACAAACCAATCAGTACCACCTTAGAGAAACACTTGATTAATATGGTACCATATAAAATATAATTTGAACATGTGGTAATCACTACAACCATGCTTAACAAAATAATGATATCAATGTGCAAATTTTTTTTGGATATGACTGTAATATTTTTATCATCAATGTCTTAGATCATATGCCATGATCCATCATCATGATTATTTTCTCTTAGATCTCAATTTCATCATAATGATGGATCATGGAGTGTTATTTGAAATTTTTATGATAAAAATATTACACAATCAAATCCAAAAATTGTTCCATGTTAATATTATGGATTGTAGAAGATTCATGTCGTTAAAATTATGATCTAGTGACCTTGTGTGTCTCCTGCAATTAATTACATGGAAAGAATATAATTAAGTTGGAGCACAAAAATTATTTATAAAATGATATAAAATTGAGATACTAAATAATTATCTAGAAATTCAAAGATAACTTCATATAGAATGTCAACACAAATACTAAAAATATACTCATGAAAGAAAACATAATGATTGGTAACAAAATACCCCCAATGATACTAAAAATAGGGCATATTGTAAGCACATACAAATTTGAGATTTTATCCTAATAAATCTACTAGAAAAAATTATAACCAGCATAAAACACATTAATATGAGATGTGCTCATTATTATCATATCATATAATCATAAAGTGAAATCTCCAAAATTTTATATCAAGATAAGATAGTGAACAAAATAATTTAAAATATATATATATAATTACAACATACACATATCACAAATTACTTTCATATGCTATGATATTGTCAAACTATATCAACAACATGACCAAAGCATAAGATTAAATTGCATCATGCATGACTACATGATACCAATTAATCCAAATCAAATAAAACCACCAAAATATTTACATGGTCATCATCAATAGAGTGTTTAACTCTCACAGGTAAATATAAATGGAAGGAAAGAATGGGAAGGAAGCACCAACTAAACCTCATCCCTTATACATCTAATCTTATAAGAATCTATATGAACATTCAAATAACTAATGCATGAAATTTAAGCATGCACCTATATATGTCATGAGTAGTTGTTTGCAAGGGAGATACAAAAACTCACCTAGGTCTCACTAGATATGGACCAAACAAACTCAAAATCACAAGTAAACCTTAAATTTGACAATTTAAGGAACATGAAAACATAGAAACAAATCAAAGCAAATTGATGAGAAGGAGAAATAGACCAAAAAGTTTAAATTTCCATTAGAAAACCTTTTTAGAAAATATTGGAAACTATCCATATTTAATATCATCCTTGTTGAGTATAATTGTCCCTATCTCCATTAAAAAAAACCCTCGCTATCCAACCAAATCACATTTGGTAAAATAGACAATTCTAGATAGTGTACAAGGCCTATTTTAAATAGTGGGATTTTGGGAGATGTTAAATTAAACCTTGAAGATGGTAAAGAGTTTGATAACAATTATAACAACCTTAGAACACTTAAAACTATATTTTACTCCTATAAAATATGAACAAGACCACAAGACCACAAGTCAATACATGGTCAAGCCAATGTAAGGCAAAAGGATCAAGTGTAAAATAAGCCACAACAACCTTGATTCTAGCAATATTTTAAAATGATTTAAACCATTTAATTTTAATATTTTTAAACATCATATTTAATATTCTAAATTTCCCAAAAGATGATATTTCAATTTTGATGAATTTCCATAGTTCAAATACATACTAACTATTGACAACAATTCAATGCAAGAATCAAGCCTAACTCTAAACCACGAGAGCTAAGACCATGCATATATCATCATTGAATTTGAATCACACAAGACAACATGCTCAAGCATAATATATTCAATGAGTCACATT
>VDFB02253578.1:0-57298 GCA_007258455.2 Sequoia sempervirens
CGAGGTCATAGGTTTGAACCCCTTTCTTGCACTGGGGGGATTGTTGCAAGAGTTTTTCCCTTGGTCTTCTTGTGTTGTGCAGCACAACGCTTTGGTTTGTGACATGGCTTAACTACCTCCTATGGATCTTGATCTTGTATAACCGCAATTGTATCGGCGCATTGGAAAGTCAATCTTTGGTGCAATGAAAGTCACCCTGCGGCAACATATCATTGTGTTATTATTATCAATTTCTCATATGTTAAATCAGTAATCCCTTTATGTAATTGTGCAATCCATTGGTAATATTTGTAATTGATGTAATGAAAAAAATTCATATCTTGGTTTTAATGTGTTGAAGCAACCTATCTCTTTGTATGTTGAGATTCGTTATCCTTCTTTCATTTTCATCGCACATCAAAACATGCTTTGTAGTGAAACCCCCATGTAATTTTTCATGATTTGTGAAATCCTAGTCATTATTCATGTGTCTACCCCTAGGGTTTCTTTAATTCAACTTTCTTTAGTTTTTCCATTTTCCTTTATGTACTTTCAAGTTGAAAGTACACAAAACCCCAAAATCACCCATCATACAAGGAAGTTTCCCTTCTCAAACATAGAGGAAAGTTGTTAGTATAGTAACGACATCCATTTTTATTGCTCGTTTAGTGAGTCACTTTGAAATTTGCAGTCACAATTTTTTTACCAACATAATGCATGTCAACATAAAATCAAGTATATTTATTTGAGATAATTATAAAAATAATAGAGATAAGGATACTAGCATTTATTCTTAATGTTTTATTAGAACAAGTTTCATGCATTAACAAATCCATAAAGTATAAAATAAATTCAATTAGTATCATATAGGCATAAAAACCAATAATATTGTATCTATAATCAAGTAGAAAAGAAATAGAGGAAAAGGTTGAGAGATATTCCACTTGTGGTGAAACATGGATACTATATAGGGAAACAAACCAATCAGTACCACCTTAGAGAAACACTTGATTAATATGGTACCATATAAAATATAATTTGAACATGTGGTAATCACTACAACCATGCTTAACAAAATAATGATATCAATGTGCAAATTTTTTTTGGATATGACTGTAATATTTTTATCATCAATGTCTTAGATCATATGCCATGATCCATCATCATGATTATTTTCTCTTAGATCTCAATTTCATCATAATGATGGATCATGGAGTGTTATTTGAAATTTTTATGATAAAAATATTACACAATCAAATCCAAAAATTGTTCCATGTTAATATTATGGATTGTAGAAGATTCATGTCGTTAAAATTATGATCTAGTGACCTTGTGTGTCTCCTGCAATTAATTACATGGAAAGAATATAATTAAGTTGGAGCACAAAAATTATTTATAAAATGATATAAAATTGAGATACTAAATAATTATCTAGAAATTCAAAGATAACTTCATATAGAATGTCAACACAAATACTAAAAATATACTCATGAAAGAAAACATAATGATTGGTAACAAAATACCCCCAATGATACTAAAAATAGGGCATATTGTAAGCACATACAAATTTGAGATTTTATCCTAATAAATCTACTAGAAAAAATTATAACCAGCTTAAAACACATTAATATGAGATGTGCTCATTATTATCATATCATATAATCATAAAGTGAAATCGCCAAAATTTTATATCAAGATAAGATAGTGAACAAAATAATTTAAAATATATATATATAATTACAACATACACATCACAAATTACTTTCATATGCTATGATATTGTCAAACTATATCAAGAACATGACCAAAGCATAAGATTAAATTGCATCATGCATGACTACATGATACCAATTAATCCAAATCAAATAAAACCACCAAAATATTTACATGGTCATCATCAATAGAGTGTTTAACTCTCACAGGTAAATATAAATGGAAGGAAAGAATGGGAAGGAAGCACCAACTAAACCTCATCCCTTATACATCTAATCTTATAAGAATCTATATGAGCATTCAAATAACTAATGCATGAAATTTAAGCATGCACCTATATATGTCATGAGTAGTTGTTTGCAAGGGAGATACAAAAACTCACCTAGGTCTCACTAGATATGGACCAAACAAACTCAAAATCACAAGTAAACCTTAAATTTGACAATTTAAGGAACATGAAAACATAGAAACAAATCAAAGCAAATTGATGAGAAGGAGAAATAGACCAAAAAGTTTAAATTTCCATTAGAAAACCTTTTTAGAAAATATTGGAAACTATCCATATTTAATATCATCCTTGTTGAGTATAATTGTCCCTATCTCCATTAAAAAAAACCCTCGCTATCCAACCAAATCACATTTGGTAAAATAGACAATTCTAGATAGTGTACAAGGCCTATTTTAAATAGTGGGATTTTGGGAGATGTTAAATTAAACCTTGAAGATGGTAAAGAGTTTGATAACAATTATAACAACCTTAGAACACTTAAAACTATATTTTACTCCTATAAAATATGAACAAGACCACAAGACCACAAGTCAATACATGGTCAAGCCAATGTAAGGCAAAAGGATCAAGTGTAAAATAAGCCACAACAACCTTGATTCTAGCAATATTTTAAAATGATTTAAACCATTTAATTTTAATATTTTTAAACATCATATTTAATATTCTAAATTTCCCAAAAGATGATATTTCAATTTTGATGAATTTCCATAGTTCAAATACATACTAACTATTGACAACAATTCAATGCAAGAATCAAGCCTAACTCTAAACCACGAGAGCTAAGACCATGCATATATCATCATTGAATTTGAATCACACAAGACAACATGCTCAAGCATAATATATTCAATGAGTCACATTTAAACTATCAATTAAATCTAGGTCTAGACATATCTAGTCAAGAGTTATAAAGAAAGATATTTATAATAGAAACATGATATTGAAATCAATAATATATATCCATGTAACCTATTTATAATAAGTATATAAACTAATTCAAAATCAATGTTAAGTGTTTAAAATGAGATATTCACATCCCCAACATGGATGGGTTAAAAGAAATTACAAGATGGTTCAATTATACAAATACAAATTTCACAAGTAGTTTTGATATTTATACATGTAACAACTTATATAATAATTAAAACTTCCTCAAAATACAATAAAATTAAAATATATATGTGAGCCTTACACAAACTCCAAGATGATCCACCATGATCCTAATGTGCAACCTAATGGTTATTAACATCATCAAACCATGTGCCCAACCTTGAGGCCCATCCATTTATACTAGCAAACAAACTCCATGGTTCTCAATCACATACATGACACAAAAAGTCAGTCTTAAACAAACAAAAGCAAGATGCTTTCTCTACATATCATTAAAGAAGATAAATCTAATTTAACATGTGGAAGAAGATGGTGAATGTAGAGGTAAGGATTGACATCCTAATTAGCATTCTAAAGCACAAGTAGGGAACACAATACATTAACATGCCTCCAAGTAAGAATTTAACTCAAGGGATACTTTGTATTAGGCATTACACATCACCCACATGGAATGTTCCTAATGGGATTTTATTTTACCTCATGTTTAAATATCATTCATCAACAACTCCATGTGTTGGTATCAATGTTATGCTTGTTTAGTTTTAGATCTTATTTTCATTCATTTCATTCCACATTACACATAATGTAACATACTTTAACCATCAAAACTAGAATTACTTATTGAAAAAACAAGCAAGTAAATAAAATGCATGCTCAAAATCATAAGTAAATCTTTTTGTCTTTCAAGTTTCATTTGCTTTACATGATCATTATTAAAATGGAAACTAAAATCATTTCATAGTATATTTGAATTTGAATTGAAACATTACAATAAGAAAACTATAATAATCTTTTCTTTCAAATTACATAAGTCTCGGTGACGTTGTCTGTAAGAGGGAGATAATCACTCAAGTGTTTTTCCTCCAACCACAGATCGATGGTCCCCACACACAAGTTCCATCTAGAAGTCACCCTACCCTTCACGAAGACTATAAACAAAGGCAACCAAAAAATTTCATGCCATCTGAGTCCTAGTGATATGTCCTACATAACCCAATCAACCATACAAATTTAGAAAATCCACTAAGTATGATCAATCTGACTAGATTATGAAATCTAGAACATTGTGAACCAACTAAATTCAAGCATAGAATTTTGCATTACTTTGGCCAATGTTTTTAAAATAAAAGACACTTCCATAGGAAATGTAGTTGTGAGTTTACACACCTCTAACTTGACTTGGAAATGATATTCAACCTATGGTTTAACACACATTTGACTCATTTAACTGTTCATCTAATTTTTCACAATGATTTAAGACCAAACATGTATTTATTTCTATTTTCGATAGACAACTATAGTTATTAAAATATATACTTTTGACAATAAACATCTATTTTGCATACTCACAATCTACAGATCTTGGCTACTACCACGTGTTCATATGTCCTTACAAGTAAATCAGGAGTAAAATACTCTCTAAATTTCATAGCATAAGACTTTTAACTCTTTTACAGGTTATAGTACTGTAGAGAAGGGGGATTTGCTACTCATGAATCTCTTTATTCTCAAGAGATTCCCAAGGGGCGAATTGCCCTAAACTACCTCAAGGAACAAAGCGAGAGTTTCAAAACTGGAAAGAGCAAGCCACAGAGGTTTTTTGGATGAACTGACGAGGTCTTGGCCAAAGGATGACAGTGAAAAATGAGGACAACAATGCGACACGCTAGAGTCTTAAGGGTGCATTGGTGTCTCGTACGGACCAAAAATTGAGTTTATCACAAAGAACACAAAGCAACGAATTCTACTCTAATTGCTAAAAACCTTAGAATGTGGGAAAGTAGCAAGGTATAATAGAACTGAAATAAAGAAGTATAAATGATAAAGATAAAGAGAAGAAAGAAAGCGCTTACAACCATCCAAGTAATGAAGCCTCTAGGACATGAATCTCTTTAATACTTGCATGTGTAAGATCTGGAGAAAGTGTTGGGGTTTTATAGGGGTTTGCCTCAATTAAACCACCATTTTTGGTGTTCCCACCTCCATGGACAACTAGATGGATAGAGAGAGAGAGAACAAAGTAAAAAAATGTGAAGTGATAAAAGCAATCCCCACTCAAGGAGGAGAACCTGTATCACAAAGTAAATATGCAATATATAGGGGGTGTGTGGAATCCCAAGATGCTCGCAAGCACAAGACAAGGGAGGTATCAGTTGCAAGGCTTAAGGAAGCCAAAAAGAGAGAGAAAAGATAGCTGCAAGAGCCAAGAGTGTTGCAAAGGGTGCTATAAGAATGCAAAAGTGTTTTTGTAGTGAGTTGTGAAAGCTTGAGGCTGCTATAACAAACAAGGGAGTTGTGCAAGCAAGAGCAAGATGGAAGAATGTCTAAGATAGAAGCCAAGAAGGAGAAGAAGGCCAAATGAGTTGAAAAGACAACTTTTAAAGAGGGAAAAGAAGCTTCCTGGGTGGTTACAACGTGTCTCGGGCCACTACCACCGATAAAGGTAAGTGACAAGTGGCAAACATGCTCGGCAATGATTGTTTGAACATTGAAATGTGGCAAGATGCTAGCACAATGCACAAACATCTGCGCAACATGCTAGTGTCTAGACACAGTACACTACAAAACGATGAGAACGAAAAAAGCACAAGGTTTAACGCAAAGCTGATGCGTGAAGGTAGTTGTTGAAAATGGGTCCTAGAGCATTCTAAGAAGGAAAAAGGATGATGCAAGGGCTAAAATGAGCCTACACAAGATGCTAAGGGAGTGGACACTAAAGCAGATGCATGAATGTATGTGAAATTACAAGGGGTGCAATTTTTTGACATTACAAGTACATTTAGATAATGACTCCTTCCTACCACTAATTCATGGTTATGTGGCTATCAATGAAAGATCTTGATAAATCATAATAGAAGTAAATAATATTTTTATCTTGTTTCATTAAAATAGCTTCTTTATAATTATTCCTAGTTTTTCTATGTTTTCTCTTTCAAATTCATTCAAAAATTTAGTTTATAAGACCAATGAAGGTATAAAATGTTATCTACTTTTTGAAAAAATATGCCTATATATAGATTCCATATCATAAATAAAAGCTCTAAGAAAACCCCAATTACTCACTACCATAATAAACAGTCCAATTATCAAACTTTTCTTTCATATTTATATATGTATCCAAAATAGTCTATGCATGCTCTTATATATATATATATGTGTGTGTGTGTGGATATATACATCTCTCTCTCTCTCTCTCTATCTATATATATATATATATATATATATATATCGATCTAATATTTATTTTCATGAGTAAATAAGAATATTTCCATTTAGTTCATACAAGAAGGGTAATTAGAATTCTTGTTTTTAATCATATTCTCTCTGTTGTCTTACATAGAATAAAATAAAGAATTTAAATGATTTCATTCACGGGTCTATATATTCAAACTATTCTTTTTACCATGCACATGCATATACTTTAACATATAAACTTTTTATATCTTTCTAAAATCTGAAAGATCATTTTATTATTGAGAAATAAAAGAAAGAAAATAGAATTTGAAATCATGCCTAGAATATTTTTGTTCTTTTGCAAGCTCACAAATAATACCCACGCTTTCTCCTCACACCAAAATCCTTTATATTCAATAACTTTGTCATCCATGCAACTGTAGTCTCTCTCTAAGTACAAACTCTGCTCATTATAGCAATAAAAACTATCTCTTTTCCTCCTCTACGTGATTGTTGTGTGTCCCATATAATAGCAAAGCTTCCTCTTTTTATCATGTGACTGCCACTATCTCCCACATCGTGCCATAAATGAAGGAAATTTTAATCTCTTTTAATGCTAATAATGGTGACAAATCCTTTAGCACGTAGCCTCCACGTGAGGCTAATACTATTAACTTTTATTCATTAACATTAACATGCATTTAAGGGTAAACTGCCTTTACTAACCTCGCATGCCTTATTCATAATAAAGAATGTATGTGTGTATGTATGCATGTATTATATACATATAGTTGATAGGCTTTATAAGTAGACTTGCGAGTTCACATTTCACCACTAAACCTGTTTCATGTTGTTAAACTGCATAGTTGTTCTTGGTTTTAAGTCAATGGTATGTGTAGTTGTTTCTGTTTTTAGTCATCTCAGCAAAAGAATTGGTACTTAATATGAAATATTTTAATAAATCTTGATGTATCAAATCTTCCCATGAATGCAATGTCATAATTTCCTCGCTTACTATGGTGTCGATGATATTTAGTAATAATGATCAAATCTACCATAGAATTTCAGCGGCTGGGCTTAAGTATCACACACTAAGCTCTGACCTTTTAGATGAGTCAAAAAATTTATTTTCCATTTTCGTTTTTCTGTTTTCTCATGTCACTTCACTATCAGGCTTCGTACTGTTCACAGCTTGCCTGTCCACGTTAATGCTAAACACACAGAGCATTACATTAATGAATTTTGGATGCTTACAGAAACTATGTCGGGCTAGGTTTGCACGCATGCGCTATTCCTTGGAAAGCCTGTACCTTCATCAAACAAGTAGAGTTGTACGCTACGTTTAAGAGAGGATACAAAATTGAATAGAAGAGATGGCTCACCTAGGTCTGAGGTTTAAGTCATGCTCAAGTATACCGTAAAGTGCAGTTGGAAGGTGATTGTGGTTTAATTCCTATTTTCCGTGTTTTTCTAAATGAGTATTAATGTCAAATTAATTGAGCTTAGACAATGAACTAGATATTGAGGGTTAACTTTTTTAATATGAAAATGGATAGTTTGATCTTTTCAACTAGTCTTATATTAAAGATTCATAAATTTATTCTATGGTTTTGTATTTATAAGTAAATTATATTATCTTCAAACAATAATTAGATTTAAAGATCTAATTACAAGGAGTTGGTCTTATAACAGTAAAAACAAATATAATTATAATGTGAACTTTATATTTAAAATAAATATATAATTAAATAATAAATACATATAAATATTAAATTATACATTTATTATAATATACAAATTCAAATTAATATTATTAGACAAGGAGTTGGTTATATAACAGTGAAAACAAATATAATTATAATGTGAACTTTATATTTAAAATAAATATATGATTAAATAATAAATACATATAAATATTAAATATTATACATTTAATATAATATACAAATTCAAATCAATCTATAAAAAATCAGAAGATCTAATTAGAGAAGATGTTAATCTTAATAATATAAATATATATATATATATAATTTTATAGTGTGAATTTTATATTTAAAGTAAATATATAATCAAATATTAAATAATTTATATTAATATAATATAAAAAATTATATTTCAATATTAAATTATTGTTTGAAGACAATATACATTATTATCTTCAAACAATAATTTAATATAAAATTATTTTTTTTAATCTATAAGAAATCAAAAAATCTAATCAAAAAAAGATTGATTTTATAACAGTAATTTTAATATAATATATATTTTAAAATATAATATTATTTAAATTAATTAATAATAAATCAAATATCTAATTAAGTAAGGAGGAGTTCAACATATAACAAGAATATACTTTTTCAAATATATTTTATTTAAATTAAACTATAAGAAAGTAATGTATTTAAATTAACCTATAAGAAATTAAAAGATCTAATTAGTGAAGGGGTTGATATAATGATAATAAATATAATTATAGTGTGATTTTTTTATATTTAAAATAGATATATAATTCAAAAATACATAAATGTAGATATTAGATATAATACAATAAGTGCAATATATAAATTTATATTTTAATATTTATTGTTGAATTGATCATAATATAATTATATTTCTTATTATAAAAAATATTTTATATTATATTTTAAATATATATTATTAACATGTAATTTTTATCTTCAATTGTTGTTTACTTATATGCTTATTTTATAAGAAATGAAATGAGAAGTCTTAGTTAGAGAGAGTGATCAATCCTATAAGAATAAAAATATATTTATAGTATGGATTCTACATATAAAATATATTTTATACATGTAAATATTAAATAATATACTTATTTAGGAATTATTTTCACTAATAAACAATAAAGTTCTCCTAAGCGGATTTTAATATTTTAGAGATGTATTAATTTAAAGAAACTCAAAGTTAAACTATTTTCATATCTAGACTAGATTGACCCACCCTAAAGATATATAGGGGTTATAGCAATTGCAAAAATTATTCAATTGTTATGAGTCAATTAGTTTCATTCATTATGAGTCCATGGGTTAGCACCATTGCATTGTGAACATGTATAACCCTCAACAACTGATTAAGTTAGCGGGCCAACCTTCATATCCTTAACCAAAAACAATAAACAATGAACATCAACTTTCTAACCTATAATAATCCTCCCCTAGCCACTTGGTCCCAACACGGTTTAGCTATTTATATGTTTATTGGGTTAGTCATTCCTTTGGAGTTGGGGTTGAAGTCATGTGGGGTTTAGAGTCAAATGTTCTACTGATGCATTTGAGGGATTGACACTAAAAATATCAAAATATTTTTTATCATCCCGATCCTCCCAACCTTGAATGTTTCAAAAGAGAAATATTTTTTTTAAATTACCTTTCTTAATTGATAATAAATGCTTCTAAGACTTTTTACTGGCTCAATAATCCATGCATGATGTTCTCTAAATCTTCTTGAGTGCTATTTTGATTAATAATATATTATGGTTGATTCTTATGTTGTAAAATGGTGACAATATGAAAGGAACTATTACAAAATAAATGTAGTTAAAAGTCATTCATTATATGGCTCAAAATCCTTCCTATAATCCTCTTGAAGATTTTGTTGAGTACTGTACTCAAGCTAGTAATGGCTCTTGAATGTTTCAAAAGAGAAATAATTTTTTTAAATAATTTTTCTTAATTGAAAATAAATGCTTTGAGACTTTTTTCTAGGCTTCAATAATCCAAGCATGATGCTCTCTAAATGTTGAGTGCTAGTTTGATTAATAATAAATTTTGGTTGATTCTTATGTTGTAAAATGATTACAATATGAAAGGAACTATTAGAAACAAAATGTAGCTAAACGTGTATACTATGCATGCAAATTTATTTATATATTATTGTATGATATTTTATATAGATTTATGGAATATATTATCCTAAATTTAATATGGTTCTTTATTAAAATCTGAGTTATAATTAGGATTAGGGTTAAGTTTTAAAAGTAAATTTATTTATAAAAAATAAACTTTAGAATATACCTAATTTTTTTATTGATTAATTAATGAAGAAAGAAATGATAATGGAGATTCTTCACTCATCAAATGAATAGGGTAAAACTCACAGATAGAATTAGGATTGGAATGAAAGTTCAAATTA
Source organism: Sequoia sempervirens (assembly GCA_007258455.2). NCBI lineage: Eukaryota > Viridiplantae > Streptophyta > Pinopsida > Cupressales > Cupressaceae > Sequoia > Sequoia sempervirens. Next base: position 10,418 of record VDFB02253578.1, read on the forward strand.
AGGTCAATAGTAGGCTCACAATTTGGTTACAATAATATTTAGAATTAAAAATAAGGTTACAATTATCCTTAAAGTTAGAATTGTGGTTTGGATTAGGTTTAAGGTTAGAATTATGGTTATATTTAAAATTTGGGTTAAATATTTTAAGATTACAATATAATTAAAGTTACAATTAGGGTTAGGGTTATGACTAAAATTAAAATTAGGAAGAGTTTATGATTTGTGTCTTATTAATGATAGTCATTCTTAAAATTATGTGCATTATATGCATAGTATACTATAATATTATAAATCATAAATAAAAGATTATACATATTATACGTCCTTGAAGTGCCTATTTTTTTAGTCAAATTAGGATCCATTATGAGTAGGTGATTGATAATTTCTAATTGTTTCTAGGTTTTTTATAATTATCTTTCAAATATAACTTATAAAAATTTAATGTTTTTTTAATTATCTTTTTATTTTTAAATCAAATTTCTATGCTTTGCATTTTTTTTTTTAATAGATTATGAATTTGAGTTATTTTATTTTATATTAAATTTAATTTTGGTAATGGTCTATAAATTTAAAATTTATATATTTTATTTTTCTTATATATATTATTTTTTTCAAAATTAATAACAATAGGATAGAATTTAATTAGATAATTATTCTAAAAGGTGTTTTAAATATATTATAAATAAATAAAATTATAAAAAAAAAATGTGCATAAATAAAATATCTCTTATTTAATTAAAAATAGATCTTTCAATAAAAACCAGACAAATAGTAAATATATTATTTCAAAATTAAATATTAAATTTACTTACATTTATTCTTTAGATATTCTAAATACATTATTTTTAAGTTACATTAGTTTTGAAGGGTCATTTCTTATAATTATTTTGGATCTATTAGAAAAGTGTATTTTATCTATCTTATTTAAAGAGATGTTTTCTTGTATTTTATTATCTTAAGAGTTGCTAATGTAATAAAATATAACATCATTGTTATAATATTTTATATTTTAATAAATATTATATAAATTTATAATTTTATAATAATTAAAAATATATTTAATTTATATAACTAGTATAAATATCTTTAATGGTGCATCTATCTAAAAAACATCAAAAGATATCATTCTTAAGTTTATTTATTTATTTAAGAGTTATCTTATCTTACTTTTAAATTATTTAAGAATTATTTTATTATATCTAATTAATATTTAGTTTACTTATAACATATTGTTTTTGATATTAGGGAAAAGCAGATTTTGAAGGGATCCGTAACCCTTTACAACAAGAAAAGCCAGGCTGTAGAAAGGACAGCCTGCAGCCAACAAAAAACCAGCACCCAAACAAAACCCATCAAGATTTACAATTAGCACTTTTCTTGTGGGAGCGAAGAGTCATATCGAAAGAAGGCCGTGAAGATTTATCTTCTTTACCCTTGACAGTTATTCATCCTTCTTCCACCTGTGTAGCCATACTATGCCACACTTTCTTAATATTTTCATGATGATGAAAGCCAGCAACCTTACACTTGGGATTGTCCTCATGACACTTATAACATATTGTAAAATTGATAGTTATACTTATTACCAATAAATTTGTAAAATTGGACTTAAAACCATCTAAATTTTGAAATAACTAATATCTAGTTGAAAGTTGATACTACCATCAAACATATATTTTGACTAGAAAAACCTAATGATCTTCCTTGAGGCTACGGCTGACAACTTCGAAACCCTTTATCACAAACTCAGCATTTTCTGCAAAATCTCGGGCGCCCGCCTCTCCCACCTTAAGTCTGTCTGCCTTGGGTGGGTTGAGCAGCCACCCATCTGGTTCAAGAGCTATAACTTTCAATGGGGTGGCCCTAACAAGATAGTGAGGTATCTTGGTATTCCCTTCTCCATCGACCCCTCCCTTAAAGATATGTGGTTCTGGGTCAAAGACAAGATTGTCAAGAAGCTCCATAAGTGGCATAACAGGGCCCTGTCGCTGGCCGGCAGAGTGCAGGTTTGCCAGAAAATTCTGTCATCTTATAATATCTATTACTCCTCAGCTTGGATGTTCAGTAACTATCAAATCTATGAAATCCAAAAAGAGATTAGGAAGTTTCTCTGGTCTGATGGCAAAGGCAAGAACAAAATGCATGCGGTCAAGTGGGAATGGTGTCACACCAACAAACTCCTTGGGGGGCTTGGCTTGAAGGATCTTAAGCTCCAGGGGATTGCCCTGGCCGCCAAGTGGATCTTCCACTCTCTTGATGGTGATGATCCCTGGAAGGTCTTGGTTAGAAATAACATTAAGAGAGGTATCCCCAAGATAGCTAAGTCTTGGAAGAATCTTCCTTTTAATGATCTTGTCCTTGGTGATTTTCCCGTGAATGTACAAGGATCTGTTGTTTTTAGATCCATCTGGAAAGCCTGGAATTTTGTGAAACGTTTTAAAAACTAACAGGTCCTTCCATGATGATGCCCATCTTTATGGTGAAAGGTCCATTTGGTGGAACCTGAATTACTCTGGCAAGCCCCTCGCCCTCTCTCAGGGCTACTCGGCTAGGCAATGGAACAGCAAAGGCATCTCCCAATTGGCTGATTTATTTGAGCATGACAGATTAATAGACTGGGAGGTTCTCAGTAACAAATTTAACCTTCCCGGCTCCCAGAAGAAAACGTACAGTATGATCCGCAAAGCCACCAGAAATCTCCCGACCTCCTGTCAAATTGACTCCCACAGATTTTTAAGCATCAAGTGGCCTGATGGGACTGTGCTTAACAAAATCAAAGCCAAAAACATTTATAACACTATTGGGCATTCTGAGGCCGTTATAGATCACATTAACAAGGTCTGGTACTCTTCTTTAGACACCCGTGCGTGGAAGAACTTGTTTGAAAATCTTTGGAAAGGTCCTACTGAACCTAAGATTAAATGTTTTAACTGGCTAGTTATTCTTGATAGACTCCCTATCAGAAAAGATCCCCTTGGTACTGATGTTTGTCCCATGTGCAGGTTACCCGAGACTGGTAGACACATTCTTTTTGACTGCATTTTTGCTAAAGAGATTTGGCTGATGTTTGGCATTATGTATCCTTCTCTCTTTAACATCTTTGAGATTATTACCGGGCATATCATTGGCTTGAAACATGATACTAATTTATTTTGGAAAATCCTCTCCTCGGGGATTTTGTGGCAAATCTGAAATGTAGAAATGAAGAGAGATTTCAGAGTAATCCCAGAATTCTTACTGAGTCTTTTCGAAAACTCATCTACCTTAAAATTTGTTTGCAGGTCCGCACTACTATGTTGATTGAAAAAGAGAAGCTCAAAAGGTTCCTCAAAAATGGCTCCGCCACGTTCTTCATATACGAGATGCAAGGAGGTTACGCTTGGAGGCAGACTATGGACAATCTGCAGCTCTTTGAGAAAACATGCAAGATCCTGACCCAAGAAGTGAAGAACAACAGGAAAGTTAACAAGGAACAGGTCCTGATGTTGGCTCAGATTCAGGAGACCAAGCACATTGCCTGGATGGAAGGCGCCTTGGGTTGGGTGGCTTGGGTTGATAGCATCGATGTAACTTTATGCTAGTGGCTGCTATGTTTTGTATCAGCTTCTCTTCGTGCTGTGCATAGGTTGTATATATATTTTTTGTACTACTGTTCTCTGTGTGCTCTTGATGTGAGGCCTTGCCTCTCTTGAGCCGTACTTTTCGTTCCCTGGTGATGCCTTGGGGCTTATGTTTTTGATCTCTCTATATATAATATAAAAAAATGATTCCCTAATTATATTTAAAAATTTTGTTGTGAGGTGTTTATTTCCCTTATCTCACATCCCCTTCTACCCTAGTTCATGATGTGCATTTCTTTTGGAGCTTCTTTAAGGATTTCAATTTCTTTGATGAATTTGTATATGGTCATATGTCTTTTGGGGATGAGTTCCTAGAGTGGGAAATTGATTGGTCTCCTCTATATATTTCTCAAAAATCACATATCATCCCATTTGCAATTTTTGGTTTTAAAGTAAAGAGGAATATTGAATGTTAGATGATAGTAGGTTTACTCTATTGGTTCATGCACCTATGATCAATCCTAGTGAATATCTTAAAATAAACATATAAGTAAACAATAAATGAAGATAAATATTACATATTAATATTATGTTTAAAATATAATATAATTATATCATGATCAACTCAACAAGAAATATTAAAATATAAATTTATATGTTATATCTAATGTTTACATATATTTATTTTTGAATTATATATCTATTTTAAATATAAAATTCACACTATAAATATATTTATTGTTATAAGACCGACCCCTTCACTAATTAGATCTTTTAATTTCTTATAGGTTAATTGAAATATATTTTTTTCTTATAGATTATTTAAAAAATATATATTTGAAAATATGTATTATTGTTATATGTTGAACTCCTTCTCCTTATTCAATTAGATATTTGATTTCTTATTAATTAATTTAAATAATATTATATTTTAAAATATATATTATATTAAAATTACTATTATAAGACCAACATTTTCTTTGATTAGATATTTTGATTTCTTATATATTAAAACAAATAATATTATATTAAATTATTGTTTAAAGATAATAATGCATATTGTCTTCAAACAATAATATAATATTGAAATGCAATTTTTTATATTATATTAATATAAAATATTTAATATTTGATTATATATTTACTTTAAATATAAAATTCACATTATAAAATTATATATATATATATATATATATATATAAACTAACATCTTCTCTAATTAGATTTTTTTATTTCTTATAGATTGATTTAAATTTGTATATTATATTAAATGTATAATATTTATTATTTATATGTATTTATTATTTAATTATATATTTATATATTTATTTTAAATATAAAATTCACACTGAACATATATATTTATTTGTTTTACTCAATGAGTATATCAGATATTCCTCATTCAACTGCAATATAATTAAATATATTTTAAATATTTATGGCAGAAATGAACGGAAAAGTATTGAGAGATAGAAGACTGCACTACAGAAAGCCGTGCAGAATATCTCTACTATTCTTGTAACTAAATCTGCGCGTAGAAGGGCAATTCTCCGGTTAACACTGATGAGTGGTATGTTCTGCTTTGTGTGTGTTTTATTCAATGGTTATATCAGATATTCTGTGTGTTTAGCATTAATGTGGACAGGCAAGCAGTGAACAGTACGAAGCCTGACAATGACAATGACATGACAAAATGGGAAACAAAAACGGAAAATAAAAATTTTGACTAGTCTAAAAGGTCAGAGGTCACAGCTTAGTGTGTGACATTTAAGCCCAGCCGATTACTTAAGCTCTATAAAACCCATTTTTTCCCTTCCTTTGGAGACAATCTATTCCTGTTCACTAGTCTTTTAGTTGAAATCCTGAAAGTCGCTGAATCTTATTACCCAACTGCAAATTCAGCTGGTTTCCAGGCATAGAGTAAAGCATTCATTTACAAGGCAAGGTTGCAAAGTTAATAAGTAGGGTTTTCTTTTTTGCGATGGATATACATTTTTGTTTGAGGATTTTATAATGTATATGAATGTGGATCTGAGGCAAACTGTGATTTGAGTGTACTTATTGATTTGGGTTGCAATTGCAAAATTCGGAAGAGATTTTGTTATATGGATTTTTTCTTGGATTGTGATTCTAATTGGGGTTGGTGTATTAATAGATAAACGAGGATGGTGATGTGGGTATTTGGGTATGAATCTTTGGTGTGGAAGCTAGGTTTTGACTATGATGAAAAAATTGTTGGCTTCATCAAGGGATATTGAAGAGTTTTTAATCTAGGTGAATATAGCTTCGTAGAATGACGCCATGATATGCTAAAGAATTGATTGTTTGCATTAATAACATCTATTAATATATTTTATTACACCGAAGGTGTGTCCCTATTGAGCTTTCCAAGCTCAATTTTACCATCGACGGTGGGAAAGCACGGAGGCACTTGGCAAGGTTCTCCATCTCTTGACAACCATTGATCTCATTTCACTGGCAAGGTTGGTCACGTTTGATGTCATGGCATTGCTACGCAATAACTCTCATTCGCCGCCTTCCTTCCTCTCCATACAGGAGTTGGTGTCAAAAATATCTGCGTTTAATGTCGCATTAACTCTCCTTCCAAAATATCTTTCTGTTAATAACTGCCTTAGTTTCCTGACCTTATTTTTTATCAGTGACATCCAAAGATTTATGCAGAATCTGGAGGTAAGTCGTATTTCTGTCGCCGTTAATGGTTTCCACTCCATATTTTACTGCTTCCCCTGCCGCTAATGCTTTCCGCCCCTTTACTGTGAACAGATTGAAGTAGCAAGATTAAGCAGCAACAGTACACAACTTGGGGTTTCCTGCAAATTTCCTACGACCTCTGCCCATTTTCACTCATTGGCATCATTGACAGGTCGACACAATTTGCGCAGAATTTGTAGGTAAGTCACTTCCCATGATTTCATTTTACTGTATTTTTTTAAGCTTCTGCCGTAGTTTGCGTGCCTTCTGTGAAATGCGTGAAAAGGGTCCCTTGTCTTACACAGATCACTATAGGCTTACTTTAGGATCTCCACCTTGTCGTGTATCTTCATGCTCCGGAAACAAATGCTTCATTTATTGTGCTTACTTTCATACCCTCGTTAAAATGCCCCTACACAGACCAAAAGCAAATAACACAGGTGAAGGTTTGGTGAAAATAAAGATAACATAAAAGAATATATGGATATAATGAATAGAAAAAAAAAAACCATAATAATGATATAGAAACAACAAGGTCTTCAGCTGGCTCGAAAACCCTCTGTACATTGTGTTACTCTTGTGCGAGTGCCGAAAACGTGACCCCTCTATTCTGCAGTTTCCCATTACTTTAAGTCCCCGGTCACCCTTCTGTAATCACAAAGTTCACCTTTTGCTTAAGCCTCTAAGGGAAATGGGTGCAAAAGCAGATATGTTGGAAGTTGCAGTCATCTTCTCTCTTCATGCGTTATTGAGAGTTGTAGAAGTGTTCATTCTTATCATACTGCACAAATCATGTCGTTGTGTGAATGCTGCCCATGAAGTACTGGGCAGAGTTCACATGAAAGGCATTACGAAACCCAATCAATAAAAATTTCAAAACCAATCATGGAAAACTTTATGAGGAGAAGTATATTGTAGGTGGGATTAAACACTGGTTCCCAATATTACAAATCTTCGTAATATCTGTCAGCTATCGAGGGTTTTGTTGGGGCGAAACTGGGGTGCGAGTGGAATGGAAAAAGCCCGCAGCTCCTGTGACATAGTAAAGGGCAGAACCATGCCCTTCATTGCTGGACAGGACTATACTCAGATAACTATCCCAAGTCCTGCAATGATTCAACTAGCACATTGCACAAATTGAGATCTTCTTAACCATAAATGAAACTGGTAGTAAAACCAATAAGAAATCTTGACTGCCAACATATTTGAATTGACCTGTCAGAAAATGATATGAAAAGGAAAGGGAAAATAAAACATAATGTAATCAAAACAGTATGTTGAACATCTTCGTATGATAGAACATGTAGTGCAGCTCCAGAGTTTGCTAGGGAAGCGATTGCCATTCCATGCAAATGGAAAACACAAAATGAAATACACAACAAATAAAATAAATACGTTTAAAATACACCACACCCTGCTCCTAATCGTTGTTTTCTGGAGGTCAGCGTGGGAAAGGAACAGAGTAGAAAGAGGGACGGCTATGGCGTTTTAATGCAGAATTCTTAAGGCCACCGCCACCAGACAGGAGCCAGCAGCCCTAGCGTCTGCTCCTGACAGAAGTCAAGCAGAGGGAGGGGTTCAACTTTCAAGATTTGGGGTTAGGGTAGCGCCCAGTTACCTTGGAAAAAGAACAACGTGTTTCCATGTGAGGAGGAATAGTGCCTTGAAGTACGTAATGAACATACGTGGATGAATCTTCAGCTAGACATTTAGCAAGAGCGTGCCAGGGGGTATGTGGAAAGAGTGCCCAATACAACCTTAGGAAATTGAAGTAATAAATCATACACTCATGGTTGAGGCAAGTGACAGCTAATTATGCTTATTCATAAAACTTTTCATCGTCATTTAGAGGATAGATTGGGAGATCCTTAAGATAACATTTTATTTACTTTCTGAAGTATAGTGTTTTAAATTTTAGAATAATAATAACAGTAATAAATAAATAAATATTCAATTATATGTTTTAAATTTACCACAATTATGGTTCTTAATTATGAAAAAAATGATTTTTTTTATACATTTGTGTAATACATGAAATTTAATGATAGATCATTTAGCAATTATGCATTCACTTAGAAGGATTGAAACACAACTGAAACAAAACCATTATAATCATTATTAAAATCTAAAAAAATATTCTATAATTTATATTAAAATAAATAATTATATATATTAAAATAAATTATATATATGTTTAAATAATAATAAAAATTAAACATATAATTTATTAGTTAGCATGAGTTTTCCACAGTCCATCAAGTTACTAATATTTAGCTTTTGGATTCAACTGTGTCAAATTTTTTGATGTCATCATCATCACTTAGTGTGATCCGAAACGTGGACAAAAAAAATAACACAGTTGAATCCAAAAGCTAAATACTAATATAATTTATTATTTAAAAATTAAGAACCCTGCCATAGAAAAAAAACCTACAAAAAATATTATATAATCTATATTAAAATAAATTATATATGTTAAAACAAATTATTTATATATAATAAATATATTATAATATTGTAATTATTAAAATAATTAAAAAATTAAACATATAATTTATTATTTAAAAACTAAGAAACCTAAAAAATCCTTAGATTTCTTCCTATAATCTCCACATTGGAAGACAAATTCAAGCATAAGAAGCTAGCAGTAAGGATAGAATATGAAATTAAGAGCATGTTGCAATTAGTAGTAGACTATCACAAAATTGGGCTTTCACTTTGCTCTTTTCATTAGTTAAAACCCAAAACCTATCACTAATTGACCTTCCACAACTCTTCGGCATAACCATTGCACACGAAGGTGCCATTGCTAGTGTATTTAATGTTGTCTATTTCTGGTCTTTGCAGCTTGCACTGATCACCGTGGGACTGCTAATTTCCCATCTCGAACTTGCACATTAGAAGCCCAGAAAGGAGAAATTTATGTAAGTATTGCATTTTCATTATGCCTAGGAGGTGTATGTTATTGAAGTTTTTTTTTTATTGGAAATAAATAGTACTAGCAATCGCACTTTAGTGTGCAATAGGTATGTCGAAGATGGTTGGAAGGTCAATTAGGAAAATTTGTGGTAATGTTTTTTATTATATTTGTGTAGAAACTAAGGTTGTTGGTAAAACCTTTGTTGTGAGGCTGTGGCAATCAACATGTGATGCCTCTGTATTTTACTTGGCTTGACTTTTTGTTACAGCTGACAGATTGGTGCATCAATCTTCTGTGGAGGAGAAGCCCATGTTTTTGAAGATGTTTGAGATGAAAAGGTAAGCAGGATTTACTTAAGTGGACTGTAACAGACAAAATCCTTTCTCATCCATAGCTTACAACCCTCTGCCAGTATACCATTTGCAGGTCCAAGTACTAATCAACGTACATTAAGGAGCTTGCAGGAATCTTCTGGCTAGGAATATTAAAGATGGAAAGCAACTTAGAGGTTGCTCTGCCTCTTCTTCCTTGTTATTGTACAAACGGTAAAGTCAAAGCAGATTGTTGGTGTGCTATCAAAAATGTATGGAAGGCCAGGAAACGAAAGTGAAGTGAGTCATTTGGCATTTAAGAGAGCCACTATTTTGGAGGTTGCTATGTTTCCTCTTCCTCTCCTTTCATGGGATGTTCTTCAACAGTGAAGTGTTGGCAGGTTGTGAGTTCTCAGAACTTCAAAGAGATCAAACCCATGGTTTGTAGAGGTCAAGAATAACACCTGAAAACTCATGTGCTACTCTGCACCTATCTTCCCTTTTTCTTTATTGTTGTAAATGACTGTCATCTGTAAAGATGTAATCTAATCTAATATGAATCATTTTTTCCTTAAAATTTTAGAGAATGAATCTGACAATTTTTTTAAGTTGAAGTGTGTTGTTTGTTCTCTTGTAAGTAAACTCATGGCATTTGACGTAATATATCCAACTTAACAAATTTGTAGAGCATTTTGTAGGAGGGGTTTTATTCAGAAATCACATCTTAAAAGCAGGGTTAGAAATGACAGCAAATAACAATCAGAGGTAACCATCAGCATAAAAAAACATAAGAAGAATACATATCCTCTTCATCTAATTGTATATTAGAAAACATTCATTTATGGAACATCTTGTAAAGATAACTAATTCTAACATATAATCATGATTTTTGGCATTGGAAGACAAAAACAAAGAAGCAACAGATTTTGTACAATTTTTCCTCTGTTTCTTGTGAATAGGGAAAAAAGGAAGATTTTATTACACAGTAAAGTAAATATCAAAAACCAAAAAGCAAAACATATGTATAATAATGTTTTCATCCAGCACTGATTTGAAAAGCAAGAGAAGTATGAATTTTATAACCATGATGGTAAGTTTCATCCTATCTTCTTAGACAGTAAGTATTTAAAAGTTGTAGAGCATAGAAAGGAGCCTGCCAAATAGTATATCAAATATAGAGTAACATATTCTTATTTAAAAAAATAGTTTACAACTATTTAAATTTGTAGAAGATAAAATTTGTTGTCCATATTCTTAACCTGTTCCAAAACTTCCAATTTGGAACAGGCACTTGCAGTACTGGGAAGTCTGGCTTTACAACTGGCAGTTTCATATGCTTGAAAGTTCATGAATACAACAAAGAAGCCTTTAAGGCTGTGAAGTGTGTCTTTACAACTAGCAGTTGCATCTACTTGAAAGTTCCTTAATTTTCATGTGTCAATGAGAGCAATGTTTCCACATTTTGTATGCATGTCTATCAGAGCACTTCCACATGTATTCCAATCGCTGCAATAACAATACTGCATTCCATTTCTTATAAATGCAGGAAAGCATTAATAGAGTACAAGTATCAAATAATGGGTCATTATATTCATTGATAAAGTTTTTGTTGTTTGCAGCATTGATATTTCCTTGATTGTTGAAGTAGTACAATCGACAACGATATAAATGTGAACAACACCAATAACCAAGAAAGTATCTTATAGGATTGTAAATGTATGAAATAGAATCTATTTTTTGAAAGAATATGAAAAGGATAGTAATAATTTCAGAAGAAAAAGGAAATTACAATAGGACTAAATAATAGCATTCATAGATCGTGGCTACAATTTTGTATCTAGTTGTCACATTTAATGAATTGCAAATTAAAATAACTTGAAGTCAGTTGTAATTGTATATCTTATTATATAAGATTGAATAATAACATTCATATATCGTAGGTACAAATATTTTTCTAGCTGTACATTAAGAAAAATATTTAGTTAGAGTGTTGTACAATGATGTTTACTATTATTATATTTTGAAGTTGAGCTACATTCAATTAGTATATTAAGGAAAAGAAAAGGTAAATTGAAATTTGAAATTTGGAAAAGGAAATTTATAGTAAAATTTTGATGGATTGCAATTGCAGCTAAATGAACAACAATCTGGAAATGAGTAGTGTAAATGTTAACTGTAAGATTAACAATTGTTCTTGAAAGAAAAGTATCCTGACAATAGGCAGACTTGGGAGTTAATGGTTATGCTGCAAGAGTGTTTTTCCCTTTATTGTTGCTGCTCTTTAGATTTTGCAAACCTGTAGGAAAATTAATAGCAAGTAAATATTAATGTTTGATTTGTAGTGTATGATATTCTAGTTTTTGGAGTAGGGAAAATGTATGCGAGAAAATAAAAGAAACTAACCTGCTACTTGTTTTGGCACTAGTGTTTGTTCAGGAGTTGAAATTTGATAAAGCCAATAAGCGTTCTTCCTCTTGCTTTCGGCGAGCTACATATGGGCTTTGTTGCATGAGTGCATATCGTTCAAATGTGAAAGTTGGTTTTATGTATAGGCTTGCAAGTGCACACATTCTAGAAATAGATGTGAATGTTAGGCCCCTAACGGTCTACATTGCTGGTGTCGATTGTTGATTTTTCAAGTGTTAGGCCTTGTGATTTGTGTATTGTTAAGGCCCAAGCCATTTTGAGTGGGATTTGATGACGGAGCCCACGACTCAGAGGGGCAATTGGGACATTTTTAGGATTATTGTGGTCCCAAATAGGGCCAATGTAATTATTGAATTGAACAACAATAAACAAGGGAAAAGAAGGTGGATTCTCAGCATCCTTGTAGACTATTGCTTTCACTTCCCCAAGTGCACCATTAACAAGGCTTGTTTCCACCCATAAATTTGAACATAGCATTACCTTTGGTTGAACACTTACAAGAATCTTACATTGAAGTTGTTCTTCTACTGGATTTGAACATGGTGGTCCCCTTAGTTTCTCTGCTATTGACAAGGCAACTGGAGTTGCTAAGGACAATAACATTTGTTGGTTATGTAGCGAGACCATTTCATTAGTTGCAAAGAGATGTGTCGAGGTTAGGAAAGTAGATTGCTCTGTGGAGGGTAGTGTTGAGGTGGAGCGTGACATCAGAAGTTGGAAATCTTCAATTGTAGGTTTTGCATTGCACAAATTGGAGAGGAGAGACCAAAAAGAAATCTGTGCAGGATCTTCACCGATTTGATGAAATATTCTGCTGAATGTGATAACACTTGTGAAGCTACGCCATAAAATTCCCCCGTATGAGGTAGAGGCATACATGGGGATGTCCTTGAATGGTGGAAGTTGTTTTGGATCACCGAAGAGCATGATTGAGCGGCCTCCAAATGGAATTTGGTTATGGCTGGGGAATGCTTCACGTAACCTCATGTCAATGCGTTCAAGAAACTTGGGTCGAATGAAGATCATTTCATCTATCAGTATGTACCTGATGTAATACATATTTTCTTGGAAGCTCGCCAGTGCTTGACCTTGCAGGGGGTGTATATCTTTGATAGGTATTCAAAGGGCTAAGTGAATTCTCAATGCTTCTATGTTGAATGCTGCTACACCTGTAGGTGCAAGAAGTAGTAATGGTGACCGGCCATTTTGGGTTGAGCTCATCAATGCAAATTTGATGGCCTTTATCAAGTGTGATTTACCAATTCCAACAATACCTTGAACAATTATTTTTCGAGGAGGTTGCCAAGTATCAACATTTAGATGTGACAAGACTATATTGAATGCTTTTTGTTGTTGGATAGATAGGTCTTGCTGGGTAGGGAAAGTGGTCAGAAGGAAGACTTGAAATGTTGGACGATTGGATTCTATGAATGTAGTAGCAAAGACTTTTTGGTGTGGATTGTACTGGGTAGATCCCCAATCATGGTGCAAGTCAATTTCACGACGACCAAGCATGTTTAGTTCATGAAAGTGGAGGGGAAGACTTGGGTATAGATGAGACAATACTTGTCGTTCAAATTGGTTGTTATCTTGAATTATATCATCTTCATTGGAAGAGGTACTTGAATCATTATCTTCTGGAGCTTCAAGTTTTGTGCGTAGTACATGCCAGGGCTGATAATTGTAGGCAAAAATCTCCCACTGTTGTATAATTTGATTGGATGATGAACCCAAATCATTGGCAATGTTACGAAATGGCTTGTAAAGAAGTATTTCACTCCAAAAAAATCCTTCAAAGCTTGTATTAGCTTTTGCGAGGATGGTTATGAAGCGAGGGAGAGGCAAACAATGGAAGGTATGGAACGCTCTTTCCAGAGGCTATGCTTTCTAGATGTTCTAAACATCCATTTTTGGGTCACTTCAATAAGTGACATGGACTCAAGATTAGATGGGCGAGCCATGTAGGCATCAATGTAGTTTGGGGATGTGATGGTTGTTTCTGGGGGGATAGAAAGGAAATGGAAATTGTTTTGGCTAACATTTAAAGAAACAAATATCTTGCTTGATAGGGTGAGGGGGAGTTTTAGTAGGAGATGGCAACTTTCTTGGGCTCCAATATCACGATCCACTAGTGTTTCAACAAGCATTTTTTGGAAAGTTGTTGGGGCTGGCAAGTCAAACTCAATATTGATTGAAATGCGAGAAAGCATGTCATGGTATGTTTCTAATTTTCTTTCTACTTTTGTTGCATATTTTGCAATGTATTTGAGGACAACATGGATTGATAGTACACGCTAACAATCTACATTGGCCCTCTAGATAGAGAGTATAGAAGGGTTATGAAGGTTTATGCGATCATCATTGCGACATGGGGTGAAAGTAGGTTGGCCATGCTCATCAATTACAAGGCTTGAGTGATCTTGGAAGGTCCAAGGGGCTTTATATCTACATTGAAGGTTTGGGCCTTTTCTCCTAAGGCATGTTTGTAAGGTACACTTGGTATGGCGCTCTACACAATTTAGCAATTCAGTGTAATCGTCGAAAGGGTCTGAAGACATAATCAAGCCTGTGTCCATTAAGAAAGGATCATCGAGAGAATTTTGATGCATTCTTTGGTTCCTTAAAGGAAGGGGCTTGGGATTCACGTAGAGACATGTCTATTAATATATTCAACTGCATTTTCTATAGACTGGAGGTTTTTCAATTGTATTGTCCTGATGTCAAGTGCATCTTGTAGCCACAGGATACCATGGATATGTGCAGAGCCCCTATGTTGCCATTCATACCTGGTGGAAGCTTATGTTTAGGATTAGCTTAGAAGGTATGCAATGTAAATAGATGAGAGTAGAAAGAGTATACATGTACTAGTAGTCAATTGCACCAAGTAGTTTTTCCAAGACCTCTTCACTAAATGCAATAAATCTTTGGTGCATGTAGTGTGTTGTAAGGTGGGGATTTTGGACTATATTTTCTATCCTCCATTTATAAGCTGCTTGAGGATTTGTAGGTGCGGTAGATGGAATAATACTATTCAAGTCTGGCCATTTTGTATCGACTGCACTAACTGTAAAGAATAGTGTTGGACAACCAACTTGTATGACCATATCAAAAAGCTCTCCTCTACAACGATTTCAAAATGGACGTGTTCCATGAATTGACGAACCAAAGCGCATGAGCTATTCAACAAGCTTGTCATCGAGCAAGTCCTTTAATCGCTAACGAAGATCAAAGATAGTTGTTGGGAGGCAAGGGTCAATGTTTGTTTGGACGAAAATAGATGTTGTGGCTTGGCTATGATGGTGCATGAGAATATTTAGTATGAAGTACCTAAAATGAGGGTGCTGGCCAAACCTATTATCATGGTACTTAAGTAGGTGGAGAGCATATTCATGTAATTTGACTTCCTTGATGCGATGTTGTTTGAAAGAAGCAACACCTTTTGGAAAAAAACTGGGCAATTCCATTACAAATAATCCTTCAATGGTTTATTCATTGATGGGAGATGAGGAAATGGGTGGAAATTCTATAGACATGCTTGGCCAACCTTGGCCTAGGTGCAATAAAGAGCGTAGTTCTTCAACTTCTCTGTGTGCAACGGGAAGGCTTGCAACAAATGAAGTACTGGGTGGCATGTTTTCTTGCAAACAATCATCGTTTGCATCATTTGTATGCATCATGGTTGTAGTGTGGGACTAGGAATGGTGTCTGTTGCATATAGCAGGTTTATAATGTTAGTGGAATCAGCTGGCAAGAATGATAATGCAACGTCATCCAATTGTACAGAATTGTAGTATGGGTCATGTAATATTTTATATTGCAAGGCCTCGAATACACGTGTTCTACTTACATAGAAGCTATAGTCTTGGTGCCCTATGTTTTTTTTGTTAACAATTAAGATATATAAATCATCTATATGCCTAGGAAAGTGGGTTGCAATAGTAGAAACATCTTGAGGGAAACAAATAGTATGGCCACTGTATTTTAGTTGGCCACCCTTGGCATAGGTAACTTGGAGGATTGGACTGACCCTTGCTATTAGCATCTCTTCAACTTGCGTGAGTTTTTTTAAACATAGTGGTTTCTCACTAGGGTCCATGTTATTCCATTTGGAAAAACGATGGCCACTTTTTTCAGATGCACAACAATAACAAGTAGAAATTCCATGTGATTGCCTTGTTTTAATGCCAGGGTATTTTTCCATGCAGACTAAATAGGTTGACATATTTGCAAGTTTATCCAACTTTGAACGAAAGGTATTTCTAGCAGCATAAAAATGTTGAGAAAAATTTGGAGGGGGATGGATATGAGAAAATGAATTTGGTTGAATAGGGTTATGGAGTTCAATTGGAAGTCTATGTAGGTGGGAGGGATTAGCAGGCGAAGGGAGTGTATAAGTGGAGGCACAATCTATGGCAATATGTGCATTTCCCCATCTTCTTTTATTGACGTCATCTTTTCTTGCATGGTAGCGTATTCGTTGTTGATTTCAACGGGCACGTTTTTCTGCTAGTCCCGTGTTTTCCAACTCCATTGAATAGTTTTTGTGAAACTATGTAGACACGTAAAATGTACTGATTGACATTGGACATCTTATCCTGACCACTAACATCGCTTCATCCCAAATCATCCTTCAGTCTAACCATTTAATCAAATGTCTTTATTTGATTAAATTCATCAATATTCCTCTCTTAATTAAATAAATTAGTTATCTAATTAAGTCATCCTTTCTTGATAATTAAATTAACCATTCTGATCTAATTATTCCTATTTAATTCAATAATTAATTTTATTTGACTAAATCTCTAAAGTCTATCTATTAAATTAAATAAATTAAAACCTTATTTAATTTAATCTAACATCATCTTTTTTAATTAAATAAATCAAAAGTCCTTATTTAATTAATCCATAAATTTAAGTCAAATAGGTCACATCATTTAATCCCTTCATTAAATTAATTAACCTTGATTAATTTAATCTCTTCTCATGTCCCATCCTCCATCTTTTGCACATGAAAATAGAGTTATTTAATTTATTAAATCTCTATTTTCTTCAACAAGGCATCTTTTAAGGAATATTCCTCAAAGTTGAATTCAAAATCCAAGTGGACTTTGTCCTTCCAACAAGGCATTTACTCCACCTACAAAGTCTTTTTGTCTTGAGCCAAGTGGCATTCAATGCACCTTTTTTCCCTCTTACATGTCATTTCAACAATTTCAAAATTCAAATATATGCATTTATTGACACATTCTTCAAAACTTGAACATCATCCATCTATTCACATTTGGACAAGTGGCACTTTGTCATTGGTTAATTCTTAGTCCCGCATTGCTCTATTTTCGACATCTCCTCAACTTGACATTCTATAAATAAGAGGCTAATCTCCTCATTTTAGCATCCACAATTTGACTAAACTTACTATGCTCAAATCTTTAGCAAATTTCATCCATGTCATTGAGTTTATAGCTAGGTTATGCAAATTTTAATCTTGGAGCACTCATCACTTTTCATCGAAGTGGATCAACTTTCATCATCAAATCACCATTGCATCATTGGAGTTGGGAAAGGGCCAATTTTCACATCAAATTGGCACCAACTCCTTCAAGAGATCAAGAATTTACATTGCTTTCATAGAATTTAATCTCTTTTATTGATTTCTCATTGTATTTCTTTCATTTTCCTATTTTGAGCATTGATAAATGGATTTCTTGAGGGATCTATATTCTAACTTGCATTAAAGCTTACTAATGTGTTGTTTCTTGTGCAATTGTAGGTTTTGGATCTAGGTTCACATTTTGGCGCTAGACAGAGGGCTTAATCTCATTTTCTAATCACGTTTTTGTCAAAAATTCTGTGTTTTTCTTTGTCTATAGGAAAACTCCACCGCTGGGAGCTTAGCACCGCTAGTTCTCTAGCATCGCTATATGGAACTGTTGAAAATTCAAACTGTGATGCCTTTGTCTTCCCGCCCAGAATTTTGAATTCCAAACTACGTTGTTGAACCAATCAAACCCGCGGGAATCTTTCAAAAATACAAACTGTACCACTGGCCAAAAGGGTGATGCATTCATGCTCACTGGTCGGGTTGTAGAGTGATGCTGACTGGCAAACGACACTATACAACACTGCTAGTTTAATCAAACTGTGACGCCTTCGTGGATTACATCGTTGGAGGGGAGTATGAAGTGAAATTTCATTTATAGCACGTGCTTTTTTTTAAATTATGCTTCTTTTGTCTATTTTCTGCCTTTTTGACCTCTCTTTTTGTAGAATCTAACTAATTTTCTTGTAGGTTGGATCAATCAAAGAAAAAAAGGAAAAGAAGCATGATGGTGCCATTTCACAAAAACAAGTGTTTTTTAACACTCTAGTGTTTGTTTAACACTCTTAGAGGAGTCACTATTCCTCTTAAGGAAAAAATTGTTTTCTCTTATGCTTAGGACTTATTAATTTCATTTTGGGCTTTAAAAAGAAGCTTTTGAATTCTTGTTATAAAAAAAGGCTTAAAAAGAACATTAGGACTCAAATTTACTAAAGTTTGTTTTGGGATTAAAAATTGAACAAGGCAAATTGTCACACTTACTTTGGTTCTTTAAAACGAATTCACTTTTGCTTTGGGGATTTAAAATAAACAAGTGCTTGCATTGTTTTGTAATTACGTACACAAAGTAATATCATCAAAAGATGTGTGCGCTTCTCTCGCACCTCATGGTGATCTTGAGAATCAAAAGGCTTTTGGTGACATTAAGTTGCATAAATAAATTCCCTACACACTTCAATTTGGGTTTAAAATTGAACAAATTGTGTGAGTGTGAGTAAATCTATTGCATGTATTCTCCCTTTGTTTCTAAACGAAGGTTGATCAAACTATGAATACATTTACTCACTATTGTTTATCTTAGAGGGTCTGCCTTGGGGAAAAAGTACTCACCTAAGGGAACGACTCAACTAGTAACACTTTGAGCCCAAGAGTATTTCCAGCCGGGATATAAATGTGGGTATTGGAATAAATGCCAGTATCACGCGGTTGGCTTCGACGAGAAGGGCAACAATGGTCTCTCGCCACGTTGGGTCAACTCCTATGAACGGAAAGTCCGAATTACAACCCTTGTTGTACAAAGGCCAAAATCCCTATCTATATGTTGGTGAAAGAACGGTTGTTCTGAAGCTGCCCCACACTTTTACGGTCTTTAGTAGAAATGGAAAGCATGCCATGGGAGTTTCATGGGTGTTGATCCTTGGCTGCCCTGTATAAGTGAGTGACGTTGAGGGGAGTCAGTGGGGTCAAGCATCTAACCATTCGCTAAAGATAAGCATAGCTGGACTTGTCCAAGTGGGGACTCAACAAATATTGTCTTTCATAGCCATAAGGTTGTACTTGCTCTTGGTTGCAAAACTCTTTGCTTGTTCAAAAACATTTTGGAAACAAACACTTAACATCATCATCAAAATTTCAAACCCTTTAGGAGGAAAATACAATTGACCAAATTCATGTGTTATTGCTTGCCCTTGGGATTTTATGTTTAGAGGTTTCTAAACACTTGAGCTTACATTTCAATTTTCCTATTAGAGATAAACAATAGGTAACCCTTGCCTTGACTTCATCAAATTTCCACATAACATACTTTGTGGGATTCGAAGAAATTAAGACATTGGACATCTAGTTTGGAAACCTAATCAAAGAAGTGTTTGTGGTAAAACAAAGTCACTAAGCAAAGATAACAAATTTGGCTCTCACATGTGTTGAAATCTCATAATTTCCAAGAAAGTCAAAATCCCAAAATGAAAGTCCTTGAGTCAAAGTTCAAAATTTAGGAGTCACACTCGAAAGGTCATCAAAAAATACAATAGGAAGTGCAATCAAAAGCAACATATCAAAATAAGCAAAGAAATTCACAAGGTTCTATAGACTCATTCCTTTGAACAATCTAGAAATGTATGCTCAATTTGAAATACTTCTTAGTTATAGAGGTCCTTAGAAGTATCGTACGTTCTTCAATACCAAGGTCTAGTAAAACAAGTGTCTTTTTTAATCCTAGGATCAAAATCAAACCCTCATCCATCTTTGAACATCAAAACCAAAATCACATCATCATCAACTCTTCGAAAATCTTGAAAAAATCCTTCATGTTAAACTTTGGGAAAATCATTTGAAATCAATACAAAATAACTTTGTTTGATTAAATGTGTGTAGATGCATCCTTCTCCACATATTTAATCAAATTATCAAACCTTGTGAACAAATTCATCCCTTGATAAACATCCAACATCTTGGGATTTAGGAGTTCATTATCAAAATCATCTCTTTTGGATAGGGGTGTTTAGATGAATCCTTCTTCTCACACCTAGACAAATTAGCATCTTGTGAACGATTTAACTCTAGGACAACATCCAACCTCTTAGAGTTCATGAGTTCACCAAAATCCAAATCCAAAACAAATAAATCCTAAATCAAGTCCTAAAGTTTAACATACCCTTCAATATTTTCTCAAGAGATCCAATCATCCATCTAACACCCATATCATTATCATCCCTTGATCTTGGAATCATCCTAAAAATTTCCCCTTTTGTACCTAAAGATATATCAATCCAAAGAATTGGAGATTCATCTCCCATATTCTTAAATTGATCCCTATTTTATGTTGCAGACTAGATCTCAACACAAGAAGAACATGGAAGCCAAGAAAGAAAAACCCACTTCAAGTGACCTAAGCCAAAAAAACTCTGAAATGAATCCCATTGAATCAAGCAATCCTTTGACTAACTTTCTCTCATCATCACAAAATCCACAAGAGGAAATCCAAGAAGACGATCTTACCTTTGGGATGTCACACGAGGAAATCACCGAAATGATCCAAAATCTGGAGAACCATAAGATTATCAATATCATGATGAGGCTCAACCCTTCACTATATATGCTCGAACAAGCAAAACAAGGGGCTAAACTATCTTCTGATTTCGACGTGAGCTCTATAGTGGAACCATCTTTAGAGGTCATGCCTCCAATTTCATCCACAATCCCCATCTCATCCACACCCCCATCCTAAAGCATCACTCAAAACATCCCGCAAATCACAACATCTATTGCCCCAACTCAACCTAATGTTAATAAGGGAAGTGCATTCCTTAATGCCATTCAAACACACCCCCTTGTCAATAATCAAGACTTGGATGCAAACACCATTTTGGAACAAAACATACCCCAAAATCCATTACATAAGTATGCCCATCTCACTTTCCATGATCCTAATGATCCATCATCATGCTCCTTTCATGCAACACCCCAAACCTCTCTCCCCATAACTTCACAAGGAGAGGATGACATGTTCGGACCATGGGGCATTTTTGACACTATGTCATTTCCTTGAGAGATCACATCTCTTACATTCTCACCACTTCCGCCATTACCACCATCATCCACATCACTACTTGGCTTAGGGCTTCCACCTTTACCAAATATCAATAAAAATCAAACCAACATCCTGAACATCAATCAAAACATCACGCCAAACTCTCTAAACTTGTCATCTACATCACAACAACAAATGACAACTACGCAATCAATCACAACATCATCAACCCCCCCTAACATCTCAAAGCATGGTCTCTCAAGGACCAACCACATCGATTGCACCATCCACCAACCAAACCCTAAACACCAATACGACAACACCTCTCATCACCACCACAAATACCATTATGAATCCACCACCACCCCCACCACCACCAAGGTCCAATACATCAAATCAATACAGCATTGCCTTGCAAGCAACTTAGCAAGCTGCTTATCAAAAGGCATTCCTACAAGTACAAAAACAAAAATCCACGCAACTAGCTGCTCAACAAGCCGCACAACTAGTTGCTCAGCAAGGTGCTCAAGCTGCACAAGCTTCTCAAACATCCCAAGCCGCATTACAAGTACAAAAGGTTGCTCAAGCCCAAATCCTATTGCAACAACAAGTGACACAAGCACAAGCACAAGCACAAGCCCAAGCACAAGCTCAAGCTCAGGCGCACGCCCAATATCAAGCACAACAAGCACAGTATCTTGCACAAAAACAACTAGCACAACTACAAGCATATCAGCAAGTGATAAAACAATACCAAGAGCACCAAGAAGCAGCCCAATTAGCAGCCCAACAACAAGCGTTGTTGGTGCAACAATAAGCACAATAGCAGGCTCAGCAATAGGCAATCCTGACACAACAACAACAAGACCAACAACAAGCATTGTTTATACAACAACAAGTGCAAGCATACATGGCTCAAAAAAATGTGCAAATACCACCAATAAACACATCAACCAATCCACCCATCACACCCACAAGCGAACCACCTCAAAAAACTTTCATCCCACCTCTTGATCCGCAAAACGATGTGACGGCACAAATCAAGTTACTCTCACAACAGGTGTTCGATCTTCAATCAGGGTGAACCACAAGAACATCTAGTAACTTTTGTCCTTATCCATTCGACGGGAACCTTGTGATGAAACCATTCCCAAAGGGATTTGAGATCCCCAAGTTTGACAAGTACCGTGGGATGGGAAACCCTAAAGATCATATAAGGGAATTCCAGGTTCATTGCATGGAAGTTGCATATGACGATACCTATCTAATGCGGCTATTTCCTAGGAGTTTTGTGGGCCACACCATGGAATGGTTTTCTTGCCTACCTACAAACATCAAGACATTCCAAGAAATCATAGATGTATTCATCAAAAACTAGACATGCAATATCGCCATGGATGTCAGTCTAGAGGAACTCTCAGCTCTAAAACAAGGTAAGAATGAATCATTTGCGTCATTCCTACAACGATGGCGATCCAAGGCCAAATCGGAGCAAATGGGCCATGCTCGAGGAACAACAAGTTTGCACTATCATATCCAACCTTGACGACCTCTTGGCATTCCATCTCAAGGTCCAAGGGATCACCACATACGACCAATTGATTTCCAAGGTGCTCAGCATCAAACGAGATCTTATGACACAACCTGGAGGATCAACTTCATATCCTGAACAACAGAACAATCGCCTACCCACCAATTACATTGACAAACCTCACACATGGGCAAGAAACAAAAATATTACCAACGATGGTGTTGTCAATGCCAAAGTTGTTATTAGTTCCCCTCGGAAAAACACACCCACACCATAACAAAAAAGCCAAAACCATCATCAAACAAACACAACAACACAACAACCAAACAACCAAGCAATCAATGACATCAATGACCAAAGAGGACCTCCCCAACAAAACAAGAATTTTACCAAGAAAAAGTACATGGCTCTTAGGGAACCACTTGAAGTCATCATGAAGAAATTACTAAACGAAAACCTTATCAAAATTCCTACCTGTGAGAACTACCAAGAACTAGATGTTAAACCTTCTTGGTACAACAGAAATAAACTTTGCGACTTCCACAAAATCAAAGGGCACACCACGAACAACTGCATGAGACTAAAGAACATAGTCCAAGATCTTATTGATCAAAGAATTATAAATGTGGAACAACCAACAAGAAATCAAAATCTCAAAATATACACGAATCCAATGCCTAACCATAACAATAAAGGGAACAATAATACTGATAAGGGTAAAGGCACCTTCAAAAATGTAAATCATGCGTATGAATATGTTGTTGCTTCCCTAGATGAATAGTGTGCAGTAATCACTATCAAAGGAGCTCAAGCCGATTGCGGAGTCACCACAAGAGGAAAAAAAGTTACTATCGCAGGGTCATCTTAGCCAAACAGAGCACCCAACCCCAAATTCATTCCCAATGGTTACAATGTCCTTAATCAACTAAAAAGAACGCCAGAAAAAATCTCCATCATGGAGTTATTAAAAATCTCATCCGCCCATAAGAAAATCCTTGAGGAAGCATTGGCTTCATCCACCGTCCCCATAGATCTTGATGCAAAACAATTCCAAGCTATGGTCAGAAACATCATCACTTCAAACCTCCTTACGTTCTCTGATTAGGACTTTCCCGCTCAAAAATCTCATAACCGTGCACTCCACTTAGAGGTCCTAGTGCAGAAAAGTAAAGTCAAACGAGTCTTGGTGGATGGAAGTGCAGACTTGAATATTTGTTCCCTCAAGCTCATTAAGCAGTTAAAAATATCAAAAGAGTCCATCGACAAAGGAAAAGGCATTAAAATCAGAGCATATGATGATCAGGAAAGAGTGTCCCAAGGCACAATCAGAATCCCTATTCAAGTAGGGGCAGCTATCATGGACACCACCTGTCAGGTCCTAGATCTTGACTTGCCTTATAACATTCTCCTAGGACGTCCATGGATTCATGCAATGCAAGCGGTAGCATCAACTTTCCATCAATGTGTCAAATTCACATATGAAGGACAAGAGGTCACCATCCATGGAGATCCTGAACCATTCTCCTATTGCAAGAACCTTGAGGCAAAATACTACAAAATCCCTCAAGTACCTAAAAATGATGAAGGCCCATCAACACCATACATTGATCTAGCCACTCTCGCTTCCACTTCTGTGACAGAGACACCCACCACTCCCGCCATTCCCACCATCTTTGATATCAAAGTCATCATCCAAGATAATGGTTGCAAAAACTACACGATTCCCAAAAATGCTTTTGTGGTAGGAGAGTTACCACAATCTCCCAGATCACGAGGACGTCCGCAATCAAATGAGGCTTCAACATCTCAAACATCCCCTGAAGACTATCCCAAATTCAAAATTTGGGGAGATCTCGGCCAATAATTCATAGAGGAGGACCCATCTCATCTCCTATACCAAGATAATAGACCAACAACCAATCTACTAATGGATGACAGAAGCAAAGGTTTGCAAATGATGCTCGCAATGGGCTATGACAGAAACCAGAGACTTGGAAAAAATGAAAATGGGCTTATAATACCTATTATTTCGGAGACACGAATGATAAATCTTGGCCTTGGATGTACCCCTTCGAGTATAACCATATGTGGCCGAAGTTCTCCAGTTAGAAAGGTCAATAATCCTCCTCAACAATCCGTAGCCGAACCTCGCTTACCCGTATCTACAGGTCGACTCATAGACAACTTCACATTTGACATAACTGACGTCTATAGTAGTAGTGATGAAGAGGATCCCATAACCAACCTACCTAGGCTCTTCGAGGATACTGCCCTTCTCATGATTAGCACCTTATCCTTTGAATCAAACCATCAAAATCATGAAATCCGCCTAGTTTACCCCCAACTCATCGATTATGACCAACGAGGACCACCAGTTCTTGACACATTCGAAAATGATGAGGCACTCTCAAAATTCATGGGACTATGGAATAACATTCCATGTGTGGATCATAAAGCAGGGTTCATCATTGAGCTAGATACACATGCATACTATGGGGAAACGATTGAATCCCTCAGTCGCAAAAGTGAGAAATTAAGAATAATATCTAAGTCATTGAGTGAAAACCACACTGTGGCACTCTCCGACATGAAAAAAGTAAAAAGAAAGGATGCATCCAATGGTGAAAACCTCTCTGAGGTACCTAAGGATGGGGGATTCAATCTTCCTTTCAGAGCTCTCCATTAGGAAAAATCAGCGGTCCTAGCAGAAAAGTGCAATCTAGTTAATCTAGGAACAAAGGAGACCCTGCACATCACATTTTATGTGGAGTCATTACTATTAGAAGAACAAGAACTCCTAGCAGCCTTCTTGAGAGAGAGATAGGTTAACTTTGCATGGAGCTACGTAGACATGCCAAGGCTCGATCCAGAAATTGTAGTTCATCACCTAGCAGTATATCCTGAAGCAAAACCCGTTAGACAAAAGCTCAGGAAAATGCACCCTCAAATCGCCCTGCTAGTCAAAATGGAACTAAAGAAGCTATTGGATGCAGGATTCATTCGACCAATAGATTATCCAGAATGGGTGTCAAACCTGGTTCCCGTCTCAAAACCCAATGGGGGCATCAAAATCTGCACATATTTCAGGGACTTGAACAAAGCATGTCCAAAAGATGATTTCCCATTGCCCAACATTGGCATGATTGTAGACATGACGGTGGGACACGAAATGCTTTCCTTGATGGACGGTTTCTCAGGATACAACCAGATAATGATTGCTAAAGACCAACATAAAACGGCCTTCACTTGTCCATGGGGGACTTACTGCTGGAATATGATGCCATTCAACTTAAAGAATGCAGGAGCAACATACCAAAGGGACATGACGTTAATCTTCCATGACATGATCCATAAAATTGTCGAAGATTATGCCAATGACATACTAGGAAAATCTAGAAAGAGGAAGGATCACATAGCAACCTTAAGTGCCATTTTTGATAGGCTGGAGGAATACAAGGTCAGATTAAATCCAAAGAAGTGTGTCTTCAATGTACAATCAAGAAAGTTGATAGGATACATAGTTTCAATGAGAGGTATTGAGGTAGATCCAGCAAAGGTAAAAGAAATCCTTGAGATGGAGGCACCCAAAACATTGAAACAATTGAGAGGTCTCCAAGGTAGGCTTCAGTCCATCCGAAGGTTCATAGCACAACTGGCAGATAAATAGAATCCATACTCTCACCTACTTCACAAGGGAGTACCATACAAGTGGGATAACAAGTGTGAAGAAGCCTTCAATAAGATCAAAGAATATCTACTTACACCACCGATCCTCATGCCACCAATCCCAAGAAAGCCATTAATTCTTTATGTGTCAGCAACAGCGACAACCCTTAGTGCCCTCCTAGATCAACATGACAAAAACAGAACAGAAAGGGCCATCTATTATATCAATAGAACAATGGTTGGGCATGAGTTAAACTACTGATTCATTGAAAAAGCATGTCTAGTAGTAGTGTTTGTTTCACAGAAATTCAGACATTACATGCTAGCACACAAAATAAAACTCATCGCCAAAATTGATCCCCTCAAGTACTTACTATCAAAGTTAATGCTCACGGGAAGGATGGCTAAATGGGTCATGATACTATCAGAGTATGACATTGAATATGTGGAACGAAAAGCAATCAAAGGCCAAGTCATCGTAGATCAACTTGTAGAAGCACCAATCTATTCAGAGAATCCTCTCATCTCAAAGTTTCCAGACGAATCCATCTTCAACCTCAACATAGCCGACCACTAGAAACTTTACTTTGATGGCTCATACACGTAGCATGGATCAGGAGTCAGTGTCTTCTTTATTACCCCACAAGGGGACTGCATACCTAGGTCCTATAAATTGGCATTCCCCTGCACCAACAACATTGTGGAATACGAGGCTTTAACCATAGGTCTCAGAATAGCAGTGCAGTGGCACATCATGGCCCTCAGAGTATATGGAGACTCCCAGCTGATAATAAACCAAGTGAATGGTGAATATCAAACTAAGGATGATAAGCTCACTCCATACAAGAAACTGGTAGACTCTCAAGGAATCCTTTATCGAAATCACATTTGAGCAAATTCCCAGATCAAACAACAGAGTAGCAGACGCCATGGCAACAATTGGATCCCTATTGGACATTCCTCGCAATGTTCTAAAACATGAATTCTTGGTAGAGCAGCTTCTCGTGCCCGCATTCAAGGTACCAAAATTGGAATTTGCATGTGAAATAGTTGGTCCCGGTGATCCCTGCTACCATGAAATTTATACCTACCTGCGAACAGGGATCATACCTGCTGAGTTACCCTCAACCTCAAAACGAACCTTTGTCAAAAAGGCATCCCGATTAGTCATACTAGGAAATACCGTATATTGTAGAAGCATAGAGGGAACCTTATTATGTTGTTTAAAACGCTGAGGAGGCATTGACCGCTCTAACTAAAGTACATAATGGTATCTATGGTTCACACTCGGGTGGAATGACCCTAGCCAAGAAATTATTGAGGATGGGGTATTATTGGCCTACAATGGAAAGAGAGGCACATGACTACATCAAAAGGTGTCTACAATGTCAGCAACATGGAGACCTCATCCATGCTCCAGCTCAAGAACTTCATCCCATCATCACACCATGGCCCTTTTCGCAGTGGGGACTTGATCTCATTGGAAAAATCACTCCCACTTCATCTAATGGCCACATGTTCATCATAACCGCCACTGAGTACTTTTCCAAGTGGGTGGAAGCCATACCCATGACATATATAACCGAGAAGCGGATATCAAAGTTCATCCTGAACTAT
This sequence comes from Sequoia sempervirens, assembly GCA_007258455.2. Lineage (NCBI taxonomy): Eukaryota > Viridiplantae > Streptophyta > Pinopsida > Cupressales > Cupressaceae > Sequoia > Sequoia sempervirens. The sequence continues at coordinate 38,509 of VDFB02253578.1, forward strand.
CTCATTTGTCGCTACAGTGTCCCACAAGCCATTATCTCAGATAATGGGACACCATTCAAGAATCAAGATGTCTGTGACTTGTGTGAAAAATTCAAAATCCAACATCGCTTCTCCACCCCATACTATCCCCAAGGCAATGGCCAAGCAGAAGCCACAAATAAAACCATTTTAAAGATCCTCAAGAAAACTGTCAATGATGCAGGTCGTGACTGGCATCTGTAGCTCAATCCCACCCTCTGGGCCTACCGAACTAGCATCCACACACCCACCAACACCACCCTCTTCTCCCTGGTCTATGGATCAGAAGCAATACTCCCCATTGAGATTGAGCTCTCGTCACTAAGAATATCATTGCAAAACCTCATCACGGATAGAGTACCGAGTATCAAGATTGAATGAGCTAGAACTACTGGATGAGTGGCGTATATATGATTTAAATCATTTGCAAGTCTATCATAACAGACTCAAGAGAATCTATAACACAAAAATCAGAAGCAGGATATTCCAAGTTGGAGAATTGGTGCTAAGAGAAAATTAGAAGAATGTCCTAAATCCAAACAACAAAGGAAAATTTGAACCCAATTGGTTGGGACCATTTTTTATCACAACAAGCTATAAGTCAAGGGCATATCAGTTATCAACACCCGAAGGGGAACCTCTGTAAGAGCCCATGAACAGCTCTCATCTCAAAAAGTTTTATGCCTAATCTTTCAAGGTATAGAACTAAAAAATCAAAAAATGTCCTGAAAAAATGGTTACTTTGGCGAAAACCTGGCAAACAGGCGTCTTAGTGGCAACAAAAGAATCAAAAAAGCAAAAAATCCAAAAAAAATCAGAAAAAGGATTAAAAACAGTAAAGAGAAAAATCATCCTCTAGTGAAAACCACTTCGGTGGCACTTTGGACAAGTACCTTGGTAAAAACCTGGCAAACAGATGCCTTGTGTAAATAAGCACTTTCCATCCACCAGGATCTTTACGGCTTGTTCTGTATCATCCATCCATTACGTTTCCATCATCCATCACATTCAGATCTCCATCCATCACCCCTCCATTTCACATTTGCATCATAGTTTGGTCCTGTGTTTGTATCATGATCCCTCCTAGTACTACTCGGCCCATCCTCAAGGTCAGTTTTTCCTGCCTTTATTAGAGTAGTCTATTGCATCACGTTGGGGGCATGTTCTCATCAGATCAAATTCATGTATATTCTTGAAGTCCTAAAATCATAAAATCCAAAAACATAAAAAAATCAAAATATCCAAAAACATCAAAACATCCAAAAACATCAAAAAATAACCAAAAAAATCCAAAAACATTCAAAACATATCAAAATCCCAAAATAGGTCAAAAATTAAGTCAAAAACAAAGTTGTCTTGTTGAACTATGGGTCTCTAAGCCTTGAACGTAGGCAAGGTTGATCTTTGATCATCCCCCGAGACACTTAGGTCATTCCTTTAGGAGTCTGTCATAATAAATTGATATTTCATCATGCATATCTTCATCTGTAAATTGGTCAAGTCGTCAATCGAACTACGTGGTCTCTGTGTGTATAACGTAGGTAACGCTAATCTGTTGATCAGCCCCCGAGGCCCCTAGGATAGGTCCTTAGGTTAGTCTCTTGGTCAAAATCTCAAAAAACCGCAAAACATTGGAAAATTGAAAATCAAAACATTTGAAAATCTCCAAAAATACTAAAAACAGCCTCAAAACATCGCAAAACTCCAAAAACATCCAAATATTTGAAAAAATCCATCTGTCTCATCTCACTTTGATCCGCAATAAACATCACTCATCATAAACGACCACCATCCTCAACCTTTGGTGAAACAATTGGAAACAAGTCTAGCAGGTTAAAAGTGAAAACTCAAAAACGTCAACTCTCAGGTTTAAGTCAGTACATAAACAAGTTGGTCAACTCTTTGTGTCAATAGCTCATCATTCAATCAGTCCCATATCAATCATCTAATAACATCATGTCCTAGGATGTATCCTTCCTACAATGGGCATTATTTATCAGAAAGAACACTTTGGATAAACTAAATGACATGCCGCCATCCACTAACATGTCCTAGGATGTATCCTTCCTACAATGGGCATTATCTTTTGGCAATAGTTTTGATTCTTATCCTTGAAAACACATTCCCTTTTGGTTGGCAGTATTGAAGAACATCAGCTTGTTTGTTTACTTTATCTTTGTCTTTTGACTCATTTATTGCGCTCATTCCAAGGACCTCTCGATGATATCCGAACAAAGGATTTAGAGAAATAGGAATGGGGCAATGATCATTATCTTTTGTCTGTTGTGCTTGTTGGATATTCTTGTAAAATAAACTTGGCGAATACTTGCTCTATTAGGTATGTATGGAGGGTATTTTGGACAACTTGTTGACTATTGCATTGACAGGTTATACCTTTCCATGTTTTGGTCTAAGATGTTTGAAACTTCTAAAGTGCATCCTAGCAAGGTTTATGTATGTCAGGTGTGAACAGGAATACTCCTATATGTTTTTTCAAGTCAAAGTCCATCACACTAGGTACCACACCATCCTGGTTCTCTATACCTTGATGCATCGTACCACGTGTGTCATCAAACATAAGGAAATTGGCCCTTTGAAAATCCTAACTCCTCGGCAAGTAGTCATCATCATTTGCATATTCATCATCTTATGTCTTGTTGAAATGTCTTCTCTTCTTTCATCCCTTCTTGCTCTTCACGCTAACAAGGTACTATGATATTTAATCATCATCATCATCATCATCAATCTTGCATCCACAAATCATAAGCATATTTTCATAACATATCATATAGGAAACATATGCATTGCATCTCCCTCATCATATAAATATGTTATTATAAGCATTTTTCATAAATAAGCACATCCATTTTTCATCACATTGCATTCATCACATAAACCATCATATAACATTCATTTGCATAAACATTTCATAAATCATTTCATACTACCATCTACTGCATAATCAAACATAATAGGTATGAGAACATTATAGATAATCCATTGCATTATAAGCATACACATACACATTCACATAAACATCATAAAGTCATCTCTCACATTACATTCATTTTACATAACATAAAGCATCATCATACTACTTTGCATTAACATATCATTTCATATATTACATCACATCACAATAAATGCATCACATACATCTCACAACCGTTTAACATGTTTAGGATAATATATATTTGTTATTCTCAGCATTTTAAAACCATCTCATTTACAACATCAATACATAACATATAGAACATGGCCATTGCATTCACATTGCATCATACATAAGCATAAAAACATACATATCATCCATCATTCATCCATATCATATAGAAAATCTCATAAATAACCACATCGCAATCATTTTTGCATTTCATTTTAAAAATCATTCCATACCATTATAAACATTCAAAGCATAATAGGAACATTATAGATAATCCATTGATTAAAAGCATACATCCATCCATAATCATTTTATAAAAGCATTTATAATCATGATTCGTATATCATTTCACGTATACACCATAAATCATCTCCATATCATTTTGCATATTGCATCATCCATCTTAGATCACATATCATATCATTTGCATCAACATACATAAATCATTATATAGGTTGCATCATCATCAAAACGTACATATCATCCATCCATATCATATATCATATAAATCCATTTGCATATCATATATTAACAGCATAATATAGATCTATTAATAATGCATACATCATCAGAAAGAAATGCATCCATATATATATCACATAACACCATAACATTATTGCATAACATATAGAAATAGAACCATCCATAAATGCATAAATAAATGATACACATCACATCATATCAAAATCATTATCTCATATAGATATCATCATCGGGTAACTGTCATAGTACAAAATAATTAGATCACTGTACATGTGTGTCAATAAGTACAAAAAGGCCCAACAGGCTATCAAAAATGAGCCCATATGGCACGAAAAATGGTATCTCGATCAAAATGAGGCCTATCTCTCCTGTCTACTGCCCTCGCCCCTATCACCATGACCCTCTACTAGTCTGTGGCTGGTCCGCTGCGAGTAATCTGGGGCCCAATCTGCTCTGGGTACAACCTGACGATAATGCAAGCGATAATAATCCACCTCCTGGATGGCCTCTTGTAAGAACAAAGAGCCACTGTGCTCTAAGAGGAGGAGGCTGCCATACTCTCCAACTACTATCTCCAGCCCATCTTTGTGGCCGCCTGTAGCTCTGCAGCCTACCTCTACAAAATGGTCTGGTCTCTCTCGGCCCTGGCCTGATCCCTCTCTGCCGTCAAAGTTTGAATCTGAGCCTACAACTGTGCAATCAATGCATCTCGGGGATCTGGTTGTCCTGCTGACTGTGCTCGTGTGGGCTGCACATGAGGTTGATCCTCACCCTCAGCTCGTGGTGGTACATCTGCCTGATCTAGTTTCCTGGGTAGCCCCTGGTCCTGATCCTGCATGTGTACATCTACCTGGACTAGCTGAGCTGGAACCTTGACTGATTGATCCTACCGCTCACCATCTCTCTACCCTCATCCTCCCCCTCTGCCCATCGATCTCCGCCGAGCGGAGGGTGCTCCCAAAACTGTCAATCATAGTGATGGCTGAAACGAATCTCTATAGGCCTATGTCATGCCTGGATCTGCGGGCCCCTAATCATACCCATGGTCGGGCCACCAACTATCTGAAGCTTTCCACTACCTCAGAAGCATGAATGTATCGCCTACACGAACCCTGTGATATAGTGCGAGCAAATATGTCCACATAGTTTTCATCTGACTGGTCCTGTGGCTCACCAAACTAACGCTGGACTCGCCCTAGCAGGTATCTCTCCACCATCGTATGCTCTCACCCCTACATAAAGCGGTCCTGGTGGGTAAAAAATATCTGTTGTGCATCGTCGGCCCATCCGGGGTGACCAAGGTACGAGTGCCATGTAAAAACCTGCATATCATCCAAGACCCTCCTCCAGTGAGAAATATTGTGCTCGCCCGTGTGTGTAAAGGACACATCACCTCTATAACGCCACACTAGGCAATCATCAGGCCCCATCAACACTGCAACAACTCACGGTTGGAGAATGACGATGTGCTCCCATGCCCACACGTGAAGAAGCGTAACACCTACTCCAAGTGCTTTGTCATTGAGGTAGACGTACTCGTGTAAATCCCTGTAGTGGGAGGCTAAAAGAACAAGCCCCCATGCAAAACGAACTGGCCTGTCGTGAACCATCCGCTCCCAGCAAATCCCCTAGCTAGGAATGAAATATCGGCCTCGTCAATCCGGGGCAACAAGACCTGAGATGATCGCTGCAATCACTAGACGATATGGTGATGTGAGTGTCCTATGGCGCTCCAACTCAATCTGGCCCTCGTAAAACACAACCTCATATGTGGCAAGGACTGCATAGCAAGTGTCCCGTCTGACATCCATATCAAAAATACCTTGCCGACCATGAATCAGAAATCTAAGGATGTGTCACACGTCCTCTAAGGTGATGGTGGCCTTGCCAGTAGGAAGGTGGAAGGACGAGGTCTCACTGTGCCATCTCTCGGCAAGCGCTAACATCATCCCAAGGTGGGTCCACATAGGTGTTGCGTAAGCAATGTACCACAGTCTCATGTCTCGCAGTCGATCCTACTCCCTGTCGCTAAGGTCCCGTAGGTAACCGAAAATCTCCTGCGATCTGTGCTCTCGAGAATAGAGCTCCCTCGCCGTGTCCTGCATCAAGGAAGGTCACCATGTTAAAACTTATAAGAAATTTTATTCCAAGTGTCCAAAAAACTAGCCCAGCGTCGCTATCTGTGAAGGCATCACAATTTGAAAGTTGCAAACTGTGACGTTGGGATTGCCAAAGTCTTAAAAAGCACCACCGCAGTGCGCTTTTCTAAAAAGTGGCACAGTTTGGCAAGATTCTAGTCTAAAAGTCCACCATCGTGTCGCACTTTTAAATGACCCCGCTGGAGATGGCAAGAGCGTTGAAGTTTGAAGTTTGTTTCCAAACTCCAAACTCCACCGTCACAGTGCATTCTACGATGGCGAGCCAGTTTGGACCACCGAGCGGTGCAGTTTGAAATTTGAGCGACGCTATATAGCACCACTGCAAAGAAGCTCAATTTAAAAGCATTAAATAAGCACGAAAAATGAAAAATGAAGCTCAAGTAAGGATCACTTACCGGTGCCCCAATGCCAGGAGGTCACTGGTATGTCTGAACTCGATCAGAAATATGCATCGGGAGCTGTCGGTGCGCCATCTCGTTAGAGTATCAGAGCTCAAATCACAAAATCGCTAGAAGGCTATGTGTGAAAATGAATCGAAAGTGACCCCTCGGGGCCTTTTTAAACCTAAAAATTAGGGTTTTTTCACTCTGTTTAGCTATCCTGCTAGGGTATGGAGCTCTTGAACTTGTGTTTGTCCGGTTGAGGCCTATTTTACATCGTTTTATTGTGTTTAGACACATTTTTGGCCTCTTGGAGCCCTTTGGACCTGTCGAGCACCTTGTGCTCTTTTTTCGCGAGATCACCCCAAAATCAAAATTTTCATTCAATCTCTCGAGGAGGAAGTATAGTAGCATGTTTTCTCTCGTCGAGCAGCAGTGGGGCAAGATTTTGAAAACAAATTTTTTTTGGCTTTGATCAAGACCGTTTATTCTTTGAACCAACACAACAAGTGCATTGCTTCAAAGAGGGGCAAAATGTAGACACGTAAAATGTACTGATTGACATTGGACATCTGATCCTAACCACTAACATCGCTTCATCCTGAATCATCCTTCGGTCTAACCATTTAATCAAATGCCTTTATTTGATTAAATTCATTAATATTCCTCTCTTAATTAAATAAATCAGTTATCTAATTAAGTCATCATTTCTCGATAATTAAATTAACCATTCTGATCTAATTATCCCTATTTAATTAAATAATTAATTTTATATGATTAAATCTCTAAAGTCTATCTATTAAATTAAATAAATTAAAAACTTATTTAATTTAATCTAACATCATCTCTTTTAATTAAATAAATCAAAAGTCCTTATTTAATTAATCCTTTATCATATTCTTCTCATATTTGATTTAAATTAATCCATAAATTTAAGTCAAATAGGTCACATCATTTAATCCCTTCATTAAATTAATTAACCTTGATTAATTTAATCTCTTCTCATGTCCCATCCTCCATATTTTGCCACTTGCACATGAAAATAGAGTTATTTGATTTATTAAATCTCTATTTTCTTCAACAAGGAATCTTATAAGGAATATTCCTCAAATTTGAATTCAAAATCCAAGTGGACTTTGTCCTTCCAACAAGGCATTTACTCCACCTACAAAGTCCTTTTCCTTGAGCCAAGTGGCATTCAATGCACCTTCTTTCCCTCTTACATGTCATTTCAACAATTTCAAAATTCAAATATATGCATTTATTGACACATTCTTCAAAACTTGCACATCCTCCATCCATTCACATTTGGACAAGTGGCACTTTGTCATTGGTTAATTCTTAGTCCCACATTGCTCTATTTTGGACATCTCCTCAACTTGACATTCTATAAATTATAAGAGGCTAATCTCCTCATTTTAGCATCCACAATTTGAGTAAACTTACTATGCTCAAATCTTTAGCAAATTTCATCCATGCCATTGAGTTTATAACTAGGTTATGCAGATTTTAATCTTGGAGCACTCATCACTTTTCATCAAAGTGGATCAACTTTCATCATCAAATCACCATTGCATCATTGGAGTTGGGAAAGGGCCAATTTTCACATCAAATTGGTACCAACTCCCTCAAGAGATCAAGAATTTACATTGCTTTCATAGGATTTAATCTCTTTTATTGATTTCTCATTGTATTGCTTTCATTTTCCTATTTTGAGCATTGATAAATGGATTTCTTGAGGGATCTATATTCTAACTTGCATTAAAGCTTACTAATGTGTTGTTTCTTGTGCAATTGCAGGTTTGGGATCTAGGTTCACACTGTGTAATAAATTTTGAGAGCGATGTAAATTGACAAGTTTAAATATATATTTTCTTTTTTTTTTGGAAGTAACATAATTATAAATGATAAAAACTAATAATAAGTATTAAGAAATAACATGTAAAAGTATAATCCAAATCTTAAACTGTAATAAGGAACAATAGTAAATAACCATGTTAAGTATTGAATATGAGTAGAAATACAATGTAACTAAATTATAGACGTAATGACTTTAGAACATGTGGGAGTAAAGCATGAAAAATCTTAGGAAACAACATGATGTGGCAATAAAACATTGAACATAGCAACAAGAGCCATTTTTTTTGAGATGTAAATACATATAGCTACAAACATATAGTAGATTGTACTTGTTGAGAGACATTTACAAAAGCTAAACACGCTTAACAACATGGAAAATCTTAGGAAACAACATGATGTGGCAATAAAACATTGAACATAGCAACAAGAGCCAGTTTGTTTGAGATGTAAATAAATATATCTACAAACATATAGTAGATTGTACTTGTTGAGAGACAATTACAAAATCTAAACATGCTTAATAGCTATGGTAACAATGCTCTTTGTTTCATGCCCACCAAAAAAAATTGTTTGGATGGTAAGAGCAAGTAGAAACTGGCAGTTGACAACATTGGCTATAATGTCATTAGCGGCATTGTTGGCTGCCAGTAGGAGTTGAAAATCCTCTGCAAAAACACCTAGCAATGTAGTTGTTGAATCTTGAAATGCATTAACATTAAGAAGCTACCCTATACCATCTTGTAAATCCATCTTCAGTATATAGCTATAATCACATTTTGAATTTACTAAAGAACACTTAGGGAATTTAAATGAACTCAGTGAAATTTGGAGAAGCTTTTTTTTACATTTTTTTTTTCCACCAAGTGAGGGAAAGAAAGATAGTAATAGTTGTCTAAGTGGAGATTTGTGATAGTAGCCTTCACACAGACATTTTTTTCTCAACAAAGCTTGTATCTGCAATACTTGAAATGGGAATTGGATTTTCAAATTTTTTGATGGGGAAATGGCTCTTGGAAAGGGAAAGGTAGGGTTTGGAAACCCCTTTAGTTGCATACCAGGTTTGTAATGTTTTGGATTCTACCAAGTTAGGATTGATTGTAATGGTAGTTGGGAAAATTGTATCTAATGATGTCCCAGACCAAGATGTTATACGTCCACTCTTTATCAAAATAATTGGGGGGTTTGGCTCCATAGAAAGGTTAGATATTTGTTTACTATAAATTTCACAATGGTGTCCCCAAAGTGTAATATCAATGGTACGACTTGACATGTCTATAATGGTAGTGTACACTTTATTGTTTCAGTGCCATCTTTCTTTCAAATGGTTGATGGAGAGGAGATGTGCATGAGAATTCCAATGACATCTACGAGGGTATTAATAGGTAATGACAATATTGACTCTATGCTTCAGATATGATAGTTGTGCCCGGGTATACTGGAGTCTGCACAGGTGGATGGACTTATGGTTGAAGAGGAATGGAGGAAAATTTCATAAGGATTTGTGTTGCTGCTATATTTCAAGTTAGCAACTCTAATGCGACCATTAGATATTACATAAAGGCTATTGGAGTTTACAATATGGTAGAACGTGTCTACAAGTTCATTAAAGCAGGTGAAATGTATTGTAGAGCCTGCTTTATCTACAAAATCAAACCCAAAAACTTTTCCATCATGACTTGCATTTTTGTACTCATAAATTGGACTTTTAGCCAATGCACAACCCTCAATTGTCCAATACTTATGGTTGGGTGTTAATGATGCAACTAGAATTGGATTAGAAGGGGCCATATTGTGGATTCTTCGACAAAGGAATTGGTGGCTTGAGAATTGGTAAATTTCTCTTGAGAGCTGGTAGAGGGCATATGGGTTGTAGCTTGATGGATAGCAGTTGGAGTTCCAACCAATGATTCATTGTTTGATATTATTTCCAAACTATGAATTACAATTTCCCTACAATGAAAGGACAAAGAGATATATTAATGAGATGTAGATGCTTAATGGTCAATAAGATCTAAACAATAGAAGGAAAGTATGCACATACATGAATTTGGTGAACTTTCTGCAACTGTAGTTTTTAAGATGAACTATAGATCCTTTAACTAATTCCTCCTCTAAGACAAGCTCATTGAATTGTGTTGGTAGTAGAGCAGGATGTGTATGTGTCCCATCAGATAGTTGAATGCGAAATTTGACAATTGTAGGTTTAGGTTGTTGAATGGAGTCAATAGATGCAACCTATAAAACTGGCTCTAAATTGGGTATGTCATCAAGAATGTTGGAAATTGCATTTGCAGTTAATGTTGACATCATAACGTTGCAAGTTTGTGGAAGTGGTTGTCTTGAATGCAACTTAAGAGTATGGGAATTAGGTATCGAAGAAAATTTCTTTCCAACCTTTCATATGTTTGAACTTCAAATATGCTTAAAAAGTTAATTGATAAGGGTAGAAAGGGAAATTTAAGGTAAATGTTTCAGAGATGATGGTTATGGTGTCTTCGTTTGAATGTGAGTGAAGCCACAATAGTGGTTTACAATTCAAGTGAGGAAGGAAAACTTACAAAAAATGATCCCAAAGCAAAAAAAAAGTGACTTTGGGGGTTCGTACGAACCTACTGGTTCGATCAAACCCATTAGGGGTTCACTCAAACCAAGGTTCGATCGAACCCCTTTGAACTTTGACTTCAAAACTTGATTAAGGAAAAAATATTCAATAAAAAACTATCTAACCAAGTGGAAGCACTAGATATTGGAGTTACAAATTTAAATTCGAAATAATTAGAATTTTATCCTTCGTGGAAAAAAAGTTATGCGTTATACGGTGTGCGTCACTTTTTAAAAATGTTGTTTTTAAAAAAAAAGCCAGTTTCCATGGGAGATGGAAAAATAAGTACAATTTGATTCCAAAAAAATTGAAAAAAATATTTTTAGAATCTATAGACAAAATGTGATGAGACTCTAGTTTGCATCATCTTCAAATTCCTCATGGTTTAGCCGCTATAGGTGCCCGAATGTGAAGATTTAGTTAAAAATAATAATTTCATTATCCAGTTTGGCTAAAAATTGTAAACCACTATTGTGGGATCACCCATGTATCAAGTATGTATGTGCAAGGAAAACATTTATATAGTGAAAGTTGAAATGTACAAGCAAAAAATTGTATATCGATAAGGGAAAAGTAATAGCTAAAAGTATTGTAATACAAAAAAAAAAAAAAACATGTTTGCCATAAGTCTAGGTTACAAATATTTTGTAACTATTTATTTTAGACATGATAATAAATTAGATCAAGTCATTGTTAAGGCACTTGCATAAAGAGATTGGATTGTCAATTTGAATAACATTCTCCATCACAATTATAATATCAAAACATGAAATTAAAAGATTTTGCAACTATAAATATAATGAGAAACTACTTTGAAAATAAGGTTTTTTATTCCATTGTATATAAGTAGAAGACTCTTCAGTCACTTTAGATTGTAATACATGAGGTCAAATGGTACAAAGTATGATTGTAAACATAGTGAGTTGTACAAGCTTTACATGGTGAGAAGTACAAGTAATCAGTGACATATTATGTACATGGATATGTATTCAAAAATTGCATACCATCAAAATGAAGGCTTCTCCAAAAGGCTATGATTATATACATAGTTAGCTATAGAAAGGTTACATGGTAAATAGTTCAAGTATTTGATCACAGTTTTTGTAGGTACATCTCATATGCATTGACTAGAGAGGGTGTATCGGAATTTCCGTACAGGCGATCATAATAGATTTCCCTAAGGAAAGTGTAGAGGCCCTCCAATTGAGTGCAACTCTTCTGGAACAAGGATAGTGTGTCCTGAAGCTTTTCGATGTCCAAATATTCTACCTGAGGCGTTGACTGACAAACATCTTTAAAATTGTGGACAATAGTGTCGCAGCTATTTGTGATAGTAGTTGCTAGATGTTCAACATCTAGCCCAAGGCTTTCTGGTTTATTAACAGAGGCACAAGACTCTGCTACAACAAGATGGGGAATGAAAGAGACATTAGGGTTGTGTTTAGTGTTCAATATATCTGCACTAGAAGCTCAGATGATATCAGGCATTTGATTGTGGCTAGCCATCCCCTGAGATGAGTTAAGCCAAAGATTTTATAAATAAAATACAAAAGAATTTAAACAATGGGGAAATACAATTAATATAACTAAATGAAAGTTAAAGAATTTTCAATGTAGGTTTTCCAAATAACAATCACGCTAGACTAGAACAAATTAGGTACAGAAAATAATAATTCAAGTTTGGATAATGAGACAATAATATTATTATAATTTTAATTAAATTTGTAATATATATAATTTGAATAGTATACCAATTTAAATTATAGTTCATCATTGTTGGTACTAGGAGAGCAGATATCTAGCACATGTATTTACAGGAACAATATATTTCTTAAAAATATATATATAACAGTAAACGTGGAAGATAACCTAATGTGATTTTAATAAGTTAAAAGAATAATTCTTTAATAAATTTAAATTATAATACAATACTAAATAAAATAACTTTAAAGTAGATCTCGAGGCAATATGTTTTTAATTTGGTAAAAAGACAATCCAATGCAAAGTTAATGTTGTTTATTTTTATTAGGTAAATAGTATTAGTGGCACATGGGTGTTCTTATGCTTGTGTCAATCAAAACCTCATTTCAACAGCTCCTTTAACTGTTGAAATGAAATAAAAGATTTAACTATTGTCCACAAGAACAAGCAGATCAAGTGCAGCAATAATAGGAACACAGTGGTTTCCAACCCTAGAAAACTTAGGTCCAGCAAAAGCCCTGAAAATAAAAATTGTGGTTGTTTGATGTAGGATCTTTTACTATTGGATGTTGAAAAGATGAGCTCAAGGAAATTTATAATAACAAGCTCATTAAAAAACGTAATTTGATAATTAAGGGGATATTGAAGAATTGAACCATTGACTTCGTGGACTAAGAGTCCCCAGGACTATTATATGATTTGAGAATATATTGAAGAATTAAACACCCACAGGCCAACAAAGAAAAAAGAACAGAAATTCAATAAAGTATCTAGATTAATGGGGAGAATATATGGGGACAAATAGAGAGGGAGGGAGACAAATAATTTATAAATTGATATAATAATTTTTTTAATTATAAAAACTAAACTACATTAAAATTGTTAAAATTAAAATTTTAACTCTTATATTAAAAGTCACTGTGTGAGTGAAAAATGTATCAATGTAAATGAAATCAAACATATATTAATAAGACATTAAATCAAGAAAGTTGAAAAAGAAATAGAATATGCAAACCGTGATAGCAGCTTCCCCGAAATCGTCTTATCTTCCTCTAACTCCAGCGTTTTGTTGCTTTGAATGGCTCTTAGATCAGCAAACCAATGCTCAACAAAATGACAGCTAAAGAACAGATTTAAATAAAAATGCACACTATGCTAAATGCAAAGCTATGCTAAGATGAAAGTATGGCTGTGATGCTGAAAATGATGTGAATGCATAAGCTTATTGCATGAACGTTTGTGCTTTCGTTGTGTGTATGCGTATGGTAAGCGAAGGTGAGTGCGTACGTAAGTATGCGAAGGTGTAGGTATCCAAAGCTTGGATTTGCACCGGCTTTTATAGAGTTTTTGAACGGATTCGATTGGTTGATTCTATCAATGGCCCAGATTAAGCTTGTTCAAACGGACGGCGGGAGATTTTCGAAAGTGGAGAAGAGGATGGAAGGTTTCCCTTTTCCTTCAATTTTCGTCATTCAGATCCGAAGGGAAATTTCCATTTCGAAGGATGAGATGAGAATTTGGAAGGGTGAGTTTAGCATGAGTTAGAAATTAAATAAAATATATTTATTTAATTTGGAAGTGAAGATGAAAATGGAAACTCACATAATTAAATAAATCATATTTAATTATTTTTAAAAATGAATTAGGGGAAAATATTAAATAAAATATTTAATATTTAATTTGAGGATGAAAAGAATATTCCATTATTTGAATATTCAAAATATTCAAACCTTAGAATAAAATGATAATCAAATATAAACAATTTATAAAAATTTATTTAATTTAATTAAGCGGAAGGTGGAAGGTGGGATGAAGAAGATGTTCCATTATTTAAATATTCAAATATTTAAACTTTGGAATAATATGATAATCAAATATAAATAAATTATGAAAATCTATTTAATTTAATTAAGTGGAAGGTGGAAATGTTAATAATTAAATAAAATTATTTATTTAATTAAGGTAGAAGAATTAGAAAATGAACGATATAAATAAATGATTAAATTTATTTATATGTAGATGACTTCAAGAGAATTAATTAAATAAATCATATTTAATTAATTAACAAGCTTAATCATGACCATTTTTAGACGTATACAGTCACAAGTAAAACTAAACTTGAAAAAGTGAAAAATAAATTTCAATCTATTAAAAAGGTTAAAAAAAAATTGGATTTTGATTATGTAACTTTTTTAATCATCATTTAATACCATAAACTATGGAAGTTTCATGTTTTTATTGTAAAATACTATAAAAATTGTTTAAACATAAATTAATCAACATTTTAAAAAATTAAATAGAAATATATGAATTTTAAAATATAGTAATAATAAAGATTTGTAATATTATTCAAATTAACATAAAATTTTAAATTATATATATGAAATTTTTACATATCATTAATGATTTTGAATTAAAGATCAAATTTTAAAATCAATAAATAGTCAAAACCCCAAAAAGTTATTGAATATTTTTATTTCAATTATTTAATATATTTTATTAAATTAAAACTATATATAAATTTAATTTTAATCTTAATGTATTATTATGTGTAAAAAAATTACTTTACAACAAATTATAATATAAAGTAAATAAAATTGTTTAAACATAAATTAATTAACATTTAAAAAAATTAAATAGAAATATCATTATTTTAAAATATAATAATAAAGATTTGTAATTTTATTCAAATTAACATAAAATTTTAAATTATATATATGAAATTTTTACATATCATTAATGATTTTGAATTAAAGATCAAATTTTAAAATAAAAAAAAGTTATTGAATATTTTTATTTCAATTATTTAATATATTTTATTAAATTAAAAATATCTATAAAATTGATTTTAATCTTAATGTATTATTATGTGTAAAAAAATTACTTTACAACAAATTATAATATAAAATAAATGAAATATAAAAAAAATTATATATTTAATTTTTTTTAATCAAAAATCAAATGTTTTCTACAAGTTGAATGTAAATTTCTTGTACAATAGGACAACTTAAATGGATTTCACAACATTAGAAATGGTAAGGATTTTCCCAACCAAATATGCGATTATATTTTGGGAGAACTTGATTAAGGTATGAAAATTATTTGTTACCACTACTGGTAAGAAAAAAACTCTTGAGAGGAGGAGGACAGGTAAGAGATAATGGTTGAATAACATTGAACTCCAAAGTAGGCTAGTTGAATGAAATATAAATGGAGGTGTGATTGAAACTGTATTGTTCAAGGGGTCAAAATGAGAGCAAAAATCAAGAGGATTAAAGATAGGGACAAAGACTCTTAATCCTTCCACCTAACATGTGCTAGTGAAGAAACCCATAACTATTAACCATATGGTAAATAAAAATAGAATAGCCCGTAGGTCCAGCACCTATAATTTTTCCTTATAACAACACCTTACATCACCACAATAATTAGCCGATAGGCTATTCTATGTGGGGAACCCCACTGGCATTTCCTACAGTCAGATGCCGGCGGGAACCCCACGAACTATTCCGGGAATGCTAATTATTTACGTGGGGAGACCCCACCGAGATCTCCCCCAGTCTAACGCCACCGAGGAGAAGTTCACGGCCGCCAGGAGATCTTCTCATCTGTCTCAAATAATGGAGAGTGGCACAACAGTGATGGGGATTCACAGGACCACCTGCGTAACACAATAAATAATATCTGCCAGCAATGCGCACCTCTGTCAATCGCTTTCAAACCTTAATCATTTCCCGGCGAGAAAGCTCACGGCTCTGCTGGAAGAGGAGCCGCTTGTTTTGACCTACGCATAACTTTCATAATAAGCTTATTTACATGTATGTCCAATGTGGGAGTTTGGTTGTCGCTCGTAAAGTTTTTGATCGCATGAAAGAACGAGACAATGTCTCATGGAATACGATTATTGCAGCGTACAGAAGACATGGGTATCCTCACGAGGCAGTCGCACTGTTTCACCAAATGCAACGAACAAGTTTCCAACCTAACCAATTCATATTTTCCAGCGTACTCCAAGCCTGTGCCAAAATGGGAACTTTGGAACAGGGTATGGATATCCATCAAAGGATAATGGAAGGAGGGTTTTTGTTAGATATTACGGTTGGAAATTATTTGGTAGACATGTATGCAAAATGTGAATGCGTAGACAAGGCACGTCAGCTGTTTGACAGAATGCCTCAAAGAGATGTTTTATAACTGAAAATATGTTATACTTCTGTGAATCCTTGCATGCAAGGATACTCAATAATGAGTCCTTGCAAATCAATTCACAGCTCTCTATCTGAGAAGAGCAGGGATTGATATTCTGGCCCTCAGATTGACCCAGTTACCCCTGCAAATACAGTCTCGGAATGAGAGATTCAAAGAGGAGAAGCAAGAATGCCAATCTCCATGAATCCTGTTCTTGCAATGCAACAATGAAAACTAATCTAAATGACTGTAAAATGCAATAAACAAAACTAATTTATTGAAATGAAAATTGATCTACATGTAATGCCATAAATGAATTATTTTGCAAATTAATCTACTATGAAGATTAAGCTAAAATGTAATATTAAACTATATGCTCTAAAACTAAGATGCTTATAAAATCAAACTAAAGTGTAATCTCAAATGATAAAATTCAAGAAAATTTGTAGCATAAGTCTGATGTAAAAATTTGTGATCCCTTGAAATAAGAATGAGAGGGCTCATTTTATAGACAAAAGTGGAATTGAAGGCAAATTCAGAAGCAATGTGGGATAAATAGAAAAATAGAAACAAATCTTGATTGGAATTCTTTTTTTAGTTTATTTCCCTTTTAATTGATTTGTTTCCTTTTTTTCATCACAGGATATTCTTGAGAGGATATTTCATTTATTTTATTTAATTTAAGATGATAATATCTCTTTTAATAAAATAAAATAAGATTAGGTAATTTAGAAATGAATATTAATAAAATAAAATAAAATTATTTAATTAAAAATAGATTTAATTAAATAGCATCATTTTATTTAAGTAATATTAACTTCAATTAAATAACATTATTTTATTTATTAAAAGGGATTTATTTCTTTTGATTAAATAAAATTAATGAAGCATTCAAACCTTAGAGAAAATTGAAACATTTGAAATAGTTATGAATTGATTAAGAAATTTGATTTGAAAAAAAATCATTGATTCAGAAAGTTGATGTTGACAAATTAAATAAATGAGGCCCAAAGTCTAGGTGGCCATTTTAGGTTGCATACATTTGCCCCTCTTTGACTAATGTGAGGTCGACTCGGGATCACATGCAGTCAAAGAATGAAGTTGCAATGTGAGATCGATTTGGGATCACAAAACAACTCAAATGTGAGGTCAACTCGGGATCACATCTGGACAAACATAAACAAAAGGCCTTTGAACATGAGGTCGATTCGGGATCACATCCAAAGTGAGAGATAAGAATCTCAAGCAAGGTTGCCCCAAGAGAAGTAATTGATAAATTGATAAAGTTGAATCAAGGATTGAAGTTTGATAGGTACTGCCCCCTCGTGATCGAAATCGAAATGAGATAGAGGAGAAATAATAAATTGAAAAATTTGATCAAATCACACAAAAGATAAGGTTCTTGATGTAAGATGAAAAATATAAGAATCACAGAACCCAGGTAGATCAGCAAGAAAAATTATGCCCTAAGGTTGAATTAGAAGAAAAGAAGTGGGGTGAAATCGAATGGAAGATAGAAGTTTGAAATGAAGAAATGGAAAGAGAGAGGAAGAGAATCTGCCTCAATAAAGAGGATGCATCAAAATCAATCAACTGTTTAAGATAGGGAATTTCGATTGAGATCACGAAAGAAAATAAGGAAATGAAGAACATGATCACAGTTGATGAAAAATCCACAAGAAAGATGAAGGAAACCCTCTCAAACCCATAATACAGCCTAAAAGTGCAAATTAACATGAAGTCTAAATAATGCAAGCTACATGAAAATGCAAAGGTGTACTTGCAATAGGGTAACATAGGTTTTTGTGTGTTCATCATTCATTAGAGAATGTAAGAGAACTTATTTTCATCATTGGGCCATTATTACTGGACATCGGACAATCACACAATCATCACTAGTCACAAACGCAACTATGAAGATATGAATGTGATTTATATCAGCTTGGAATGTGGAAAGATTCTAACATGAGCATCAAAGACATGAAGGTCAAGATGACTACAATGTTAGCTTACCCAATTTAATGTAGAAAAACCACGCTCGCATCAAGACATAAACGCCAGGATGGCCATGAGAATGGTTGTGCAAAAACATTCAAGGATGATGCCATAAATCTCTTAAGTGTGTCAAGGAGACAACAAGAGACACTGAAGAGGTTCAAGACAACACCCACAAGCAGAAAGCAAATAAAAACATGCCCATGCCCAAAGTCCTCTAGCTATGCATCACAGAGAGACT
>VDFB02253579.1:0-16151 GCA_007258455.2 Sequoia sempervirens
GCGACCATAGGAAACTGAGAAACCAGATTCATGATAGGATTATGGTTAGCAAAAGCTTGGTTGAGAGCTGGAACTTGTCTAGGGTGAGCAACGGGTCCTAATGAGGGTAGAGGCCCAGACAGATGTTGCCTTAGATTTGTGCTAACTTTAACAGCGTCTACATACGCATCAAGTAGACTCTCAGGGGGGTTATTACTCCACTTCATAAAGGTACCTATCAAAACTATCAAGTCCTTCATAATAGACTTCTAAGGTGGTTGGTTCATCAACAGAATAAGGGGTCTGTAATCTAGTATAGGCACGATGAAACCTATTATTGAAATATCCTATAGGCTCATTCACCTGCCTTTTAACGTTAGTAAACTGACAGTAGAGCTCATTAGAACTAATGGGAATTCGAAACTTCTGCAAAAAGGCAACCTCTAACTCAGTCCAATGTTGGATAGATCCAGCAGGTAAGTGGTTGTACAAATAGAATGCATCTTCCCCTAGTGAATAAGGAAATAAAATACAAGCTACATCTTCATGGTTTATCCCTCTATCCTTAAGGCCAATCTGAAAGATCCGGATGTGTTCCTCAGCGGTTCTATTAGGGTCATTGATATGGAACTTTGAACAAAAGTGTTCAGGGTTTTTTGGCATGACATTGTCAACAGCAAAGCTCAGTGGAGATGGGTTGGTTGCTAGGAAAGACATTGGTGGAGGTGGGGGTGGAAATGGCTAATTTATGACTGGCCGAGGTTGTGGACTAGGGATGTCCTCAAATTCAGATGAGCTTGATGAAGATGGGGATGATGGAGATGTGGGAGGTGGATGGGATGATGATGACTCTCTCCTTCTGTTGGTCCTTCTTGACCTAGTAGAGTTTGGTAACTCTTGAAATTCTTCCTCTCCCAGAGTATATCTTGTTCTTCTTCTGAATCTCTCAGGACAGATGGCATTCAAAAATTGATCCAACTTGCTAATTCAGGCCCTCCTTCTAGCGCCAACACTGTTGATGGTGTTTTTAGCACAACAACAACAAAAACAAGATGCAATATCCTATCTCTCTTGAAAAGTAAATCTTTATAAGCAAGCCTCAACAGATAACCCCAAGGTCTCTTATGTCAGGTCTTGACGATGCATAAACAACTCAGTGATAAATGTGAAATTGCTAGTAATCACAATAGGACCTTACTAAAAGCAACCTACTGAATCTAAATTATCAGATTTAACACTCTGATGATGCTTCAAGCATAGATTTAACAAAATAATCAAAGAAATAGAAACAAAGTAAGGGTTTCAAAGAGATTTCTAAATCTAATACTACTTCTAAGATCAACAATGAAAGTAACCAATACTTGAAATGGACCAATCCGTAAAAACCAATATCTGCTTGACCCAGATAAATCTGCAATCTTATAGAGAACAGTGCAATCTTCTGAGGTTTTAGGATTTTCAAATCATAAACATTCATTCAAATAACCCTATTGCAGTTAAAATCAACAAACCCTCACAATCGAACTAAGCACACTGAAATATGAAGTCTAGGCTATCTTTGCAAAGCAACTAACAATCAGTTGGTTGCGAAAAGTATGAACTGAAGGATTGCTGCAACATTCAGGTATCAAACTACCAATATTATTGAATCAAATTTAATCTAAATATTAACCTCCTCAAGGAAATTTTAAAGATAGAAAAACAAGAACCATGCAAGACAAGAGAATACCAATATGGCACCAAATCACAATGTCATTACTTGTATTCGACTTATCCACAGTAGCCACAATTCTAGTTTTCTGTTACAACACTTGCTTGAGAGCAAGCACTTCCTAACTTACTCTACTTCTAACTAGCTATGTTCTATATTTTGGTTACAAATTCTAACTTTTCTAGCCTTTACAAATGAGGCGACATGCCCAATATATAGAATTCCCTAGAAACCCATCGGCCAAGCAAGGGTTTCGCAACAATAACTGGACACAACAACCCAGCCAAGAGAGTCCTCGAAATGGGTCAAACAGGCATTAAATGCGCATCCCATCCAAGTCGGCCTGAGATCCGCGATGCAATTCAGACCAACGCGTGGGAAGATAATAGGGAAGCACAAATCATGTTGTAGCCTATTATTAGCTCCCTTCCCTATTATCTCTGCCCTGGTCTAGCTCTTCTTGTACTTTCAAGAACGTAGCACCCAAGTCAGCCACAAGGGGCAGAGGCAAAACCCTAAGTCAATTCTCAATGGACGCAATCTCTTCTCTTGAGTGTCTAACCGACTTATCCAAGTCTACCTTATATGTTAGGTATTTGTCAATAACTACAAGGTAGGTGGCTGCATCATCCAACTGGTGCTCAGAAAAATACCCATCATCAAGTGGTACCTAGACGTCATGCCACCATTTCCTCAACTGCTCCAAGTTCAGATACTTGGACGCGATCTTCCTTCTTCTCATCATGATTTCAAAGAAGGCAATGGATCCATTGTATACACCACTCAGGGTGTAATCAATCTTCCCTCTTTTCTTGTAAATATTTTTCAACACCTTATGCCTAATTTGCAATATCTCATACCACTCCCATGGTTTGGCAGTTCTGGAAGAAGGAAAGATCCCATCACTCACCAATCTATCCCAGGTGTATTCCATTATTGTTATGGTTTTCTTTAGAAGGAGATATGTATCCTCTTTATCTTGTGCTAACACTGCCTTCAACCACTCAGTTGTCATAACAACATCCTTTCCTGTTGACAGGATCTCCTTAATACTTTCATCACCCTTTATTTCCACCCCTTTCAACCAATTCACAGTGGCAACAGTCGACACTTTCATCTTTTCTAGCTCGATTATGGTTTCCTGAGGTATAGAATTTGTAACAGAGGAAGAAGGATTAATGGACTGTAGTGGCTTCATTAACTCCTCCAAGCACTTCTTGAGATTTTCATTTTCTCCCTTCAGCTCCTGGTTGGTCCTCATTTCCCTTCTCAATCTATCCTCAATATCCTGCTCAACTGATGTAGGTCCAATATTAAAAGTTTGTATATTATAATCATTTCTAGCTACATCATCTTTGTTTTTATCTCGAACAGGGGTAGTAACATGAACAACCTTGTTATGTGCCTCATCTCTCTCAACCCGTGAGATCACCCTAGCCTTCTTCTTACCTTTATCTTTTCCAATTTTGGCTAGTAGTGCATCCCAATTCGGTGGACTATCCTCCACTACTACTTGCTTTCTCTTTATTTCTTTCTCCAGCCAACCAGGGATAGTGGACTCCAATTGTGCCTCGCTTTGCCTCTCCTCCTACTGATCCTTAGGTGCCTCCTCATTCAAATTTTGTTCATCAGGAGTTTCATCAATATTACTTTCTTCCTCTTCAACATGTTCCTCCTCCTGTCCAAGTGATGGATCTTTCAATGCCTCTACTTCCCTTGGAGGAGATTCAATTGCCTCAGTTCTAATAGGACAATCTGCATGTGCAACCATAAGGGATTGCATTATCTTTTCAATTTCTACCTCTGCACTGTGGATATCACCCGCATGGAATTCCTCACCTTCAGTATCTGGATGATCCTCAACATTTTCCTCCTCACTTGGTTCACCTTGAGCTTCATGAGCTGGAGGCACATTACCATGCTGCTCCTCATGAGAAACCACTGGAGGTAGGTCCACCTTAGGCACACTGTCCCTGCGAGAAGGAGTCTTAGACTTCCTTGCATACATTTTGGCCTTCTCCTCTGAGCTTTCAACATTTATCACTAGAGTTGGCCCAATAGTCTTCCAAATTTACCTTATGGTTGTATTCTCTGTTGGCCTTCTTTTGAGCCTCTCTGGTAATGTCAAATATGGATCTCTTGGAGTGGAGAGACAAACCAAGAGCACTGAATTCTTCCTCTAAAGCCTAGGTGGAACCAATAGAAGGAAAAACCTCTCCAGTGCCAATCCTCAAGGCAAAGTCTCCACCAAATCCAGTCTTATGCTTGTCCTTCTTGACAATGGCATCAAAATCACAAATCTGTCTAGTTGTTTCCAACAATATGATGTGATCAATGGGATACCTTGGGAGTCTATAAGGGGGTTTTTGGCAGCCATCAATCTGAATATAGGAGAAAGTTGGAAATTGAATAAACCAAGCTCTGTATTTCTTGATGAGCTCCTTGGCTTGATCTGAAATTCTAACATGCTCTGCTTCCTGAAGCATTTCGGTGATATGCATGGCGAATGCATCATTTTCCCTTCTCTAGTTTGAACCTCCCCAATGCAACTAAGGGAAAAATTCATAAATAATATCCTATCCGAAAATTCCCTTTGTATCTAATCCTCTGCAGGGATGGAATCTAGCAAGTACATAGAGCAAATACGAGGTCATTGTGGAGGTCTTTTTCTGCAACACATTGGACAACTGCTTGTGAATTACTTGGCTGATGACCCCTGCCCAATAGTAGCCAATTTTCTCTTGTTCCATCCTTACAATCGCATGGCACATCTAATTCTCAAATGTACCAGCACTCCTCAATCCAACCACCCTGCTAAGAAATGTGATGGCATCATAGTATTCCTTCTTAAATTTCACTCAGAACAGCTGCTTAGGCAACTTGGAATAGTGAGACTTGGGCTTCTCCAGCCAGGAATTGATAAGCTATTGTGACTTCACAGTCTATTCATCATAGAATTCCTAAGCTGCTTGAATGGTGAATCCTACCACATGAGATCTGTGTGGCATATCAAATGTTTGAGCGATAGAGACAGGGTTAAGATTTTCTATAACTCTCCCTTGTGGACCAATTATCCTCTGTGTGTCCTGATCATAGTACCTGGCGCACTCATGGACCAACTCATAGCATTGTACTATTGAAGGGAAACCGGCCACATGGGACAAGCCTCTCATAGCATTGTACTATTGAAGGGAAACCGGCCACATGGGACAAGCCTCATTCCACCATCCTTCTAGTCACCAAAGGAGGATCCTCAGCTTCCATTCTTTCTTTAAACTCTTCATAGTCCTAGAGGCCAACGTTTGTATCAGTGACTTCTGACCAGACATAAGTGATCTTACTCTCAGGGGCCTTGCTCTTAATGTCCAGCCTGATCCTCTCTGCATCAAACACCGAGGAACCAGCTGTCGCCTTGCTTTATTCAGCCTGTATTCAACATGAAAACATAATAAAAATCACATGAAAGCAAGGTTATTCCATCAAAACACCATTAGAATGCATCTCATATAGTCAAAGTGTTATTAAATCTCATATGAAATTGTCACAAAAATTTTGGATTTCAAGACTATCCGCAGAATCTAGGCTAGAGAGGAATTTCGGGAAATTCTAAACCAATCGGATTCTGATGGAATGACCCAAAAAAACCTACTTAACCATTAAAATTGATCATTTTTCATCAGTGAACCACAAGGGAAATCCAAACCTGTCATAAAATAATCATTAAGTGTACCATAAGTCATAAATGAATCCAATTGTCTCATGTTCCTTTACACTTCAGCAGATTTTGGGAAAATCTGCCAGAGACAGATTCCCACGAAGAACGAACCAAAGAGGATTTTTTGGAAATCTGGGAGACAGCGGATTTTAGAGAAATCCGGAGCTGACGGACATCCATGGTTAAGGAAAATTTCTGGACCAATGGAGATTCCGGAGCGAAGGCTTCAGCAAGAGTCAATCGTTTCACCGAGAAGTCTTGGCGACTTCTGGGAGTCATGCCAAAGGCTGCCATCAGAATAGGTTTCACCAAGACCGGGTGGTTTCGGTGTAATGTCTCGACGAAAAGGGACATAGCAAGCATATCGGTATGAGCCGAGGGTGGTCGGGGTAAGGTCCTAGCGAATTCATGTTGTCTCACCGACCATCAAAGTTTAATTCGGCCAGACTCAAGTTTTTGATATGAGGTCCCAACAAAGTTGCGGTGTCTCGCTGACTAGCGATGTAATAGACATCGATATGACCAACGGGCAGTTGGGGTAAGGTTTCAGCGAATTTCCTTGGTCTCACCGACTTGTGATATAACATAAGAGACCTTCAGTGTGAGAAAGACACTATCACAGCGAACAAAAATGAACCTAGGAAGGCCTTCAGTATAATGTCTTGAATTCGGCCAGAGGTCCCAGCGAATTCGTAAGGTTTCCCCGACATAGAATCCCGTCGGTATAACGTCAAACCGACAACATGTGGTCTTAGCAAAAGATCTAAGCTCACCAAGAAAGGAAGGGGTCATCGTAAGGTCTGGGTGACTGCCGGTAGTCACGCCAAAAGCGAAGGTCTCGGCAATAGTCATGATCTCACAGAGAGGTCTCAGGGAAAGATGGATGTCTCAGCGATAGAAAGGAACGAAGCTCGGTGAAAGCAAAACATGCTGAGTGAAAGGTCCTAGCAACAATACTGTCACAACGATAAGACATGAACTTAAGAAGGCCTCTCGGTCAAACATAGGGTGATCAATATGACATCTCCCTGACTATAAAGGGTCACAGCGAAGAAAATTCGAAAGGGGCAGATAGTCACGATTTTACTCAGACGCCAAATATATCACGAATTTCACAAGTTCAACTCAGGACAAGTCAGGGATGGACCTTTCATAGGTTTTTCTTTTGTCTCATGCTCATTTCAAGACAAAATAACCAGACATGGCCTTGCCCTAGGTTTCAAACCTCACCACCTACCATTAGAATAGGCCAGCTCCCAATTCAGTTGTTTCAACTACTAAGTCGTTACTAGGGTTTACTAAATACTCTCAGGAAAGATTCATCAAAATGTAGATAGACAAGTGAGTTGAAGACTTACCCAAGGGATGAAAAATGATGCAAAACTGAACACCCCTTAGCGTGAAACGATCACTCTCACAACCTCAAAGTGTCATACATAATTCTCAATCAAATGCAAGGCAATCAGACACATACCATTATGAAGTGGAAATTTAACTCAGAAGCAAAAAATGCAAAGCCCAGCGGCGCCCACAAAGAACAGAGGCGAGAACACACAAGAAATAGCCACCAAATCAACCAATTCAAGCCCAAATGCCTCAAAATGAAGTCAATCAATCATAGGAAAGCACTCCTCAGCTCAAACAATGGCAAATAGTAAGCATAATGACTCAAAAGATCTCAGAAATCAAGTAAAAACCAACCTTCAAAGAGCATACGAAGCCATTAATGCAATCAATAAGGCAATCATGAAACCTAGGAAGCCAACGACAGGGCGGAATCCAAGAAAATCCGATCCACACGAAAATCCATGAAAACTGAAAATCCCCAAACAACAAGGTCCAACCGGAGTTCAAGAAGGATCCTAGAAAATCCAACCAGGGTGGAAAATCCCGAATCAGGGAAAAAGCCCGAAGTTCATCTAGAACTTAAGATTTTCAATGAATAACCAGGGGAAACATTTAGGCAATCCAAAATAAACATTTTAAGCACATTCCTAGGTAAGACAACACCTCAAAAGAAAGGGCCAAAACACCAAAAACAAAGTGAAAGAGGGTCCCTACTTCCAGCGGGGCATGTGTGCGAAAAACTGCACAACACCTACTTCCTCAATTTATCATTTTTCATGCTTTTTTAGGGTTTCTAGGACTAGGAACAAATGTACCATGACACATTTGCATTCACGTAAGCTACAATCAAGTTCATGTTCGACGCATTCAATGCGTTGCAACACAAATGCAAAAGGAAATTAAGAAATAATCATAAGTCACACCGCATTTGCATGAAATTGTAACGCAATCGCCATTTTAAGCCGCATTTGTCAGTTGGAAAGCTGCATTCGAAGTATTGAGACACATTTGCTGGTATGAGCGACGCATTTGAATCAGATGACGCATGTGTGTAAAATCGCAATGCAATTATAATTGTGAGACGCAATCGCGGAGAAAAATGACGCAATCGATGTATAGCGACGCAAATGTGGCACTGAATGACACAATCGCCTAATTGTGATGCAATTGAAGCCATTGTGACATATTTGTTTTTTCCTTTGACAAATATTAATTGAGTGTTGTTTCAACTTTTAACTTTCATTGAATTAGATTAGGTGAAAATGACAAGCTTCAAAAAGATGTTGACGTGTGTGTTGGTATGTGCAAAGACAGTTAGCACCTATTTACACACGAGAGAGTAGACCATCGACCTACACATTTAGAGACAGCCTGACAGATAGAGAGCAATGGAATTTGATGCGACTGGGTCTTTACTATGTCACCTATATGCCTGTTGTACGAGAAAATAGGGGACTCCTTACGGCGCTCTACGAGAGATGGCATTCAGAGACCTGCTCTTTCCACCTACCAACCGGGGAGGCTACAATTACCCTTGAGGATATTTACCAGATTCTACAGCTACCGATCTAGGGGGAGAGGATTGTTTACGACCTGCGACATAGACATTAGACATTCACTACTTACTATCATGATCAGGGTGTCAGATTAGGTATTGAGGGATATGAGATCCGGTGGGAGTTTATGGCAGAGCACTACATACGGTTTGATGCTTTATTGGCAACATTGATTGCTGGTGCGGTTATTCCAGATCACCGGGGGCATGGGTTTCTGATTGGCTAGGGGGATGTACTTGTTGGAATGAGGCCAAACCAGACGGTTTATGCCTGGGGACCTTGCTTATTAGGTATGCTATATAATCAGCTACACGAGGTTGCATACGGGAGGGCACAAAGAATTTCCTGCAAGATGACCCTTCATGATCTGGGCATGGGAGCACATTGTCGTTTTCCACCCATTGATTGACAGGCCACAGTTGGCAGATGGGATGTCATATGTCTACTACTATGACGGTGCACTATAGGAGAGCCACTATGGTGAGACAGGTTGGTGGAGACATAGGATCGAAACCATGACTGCATTTATCTAGAGACCGTACAGGGATTGCGGGTAGTGGGAGGGTGAGGCAGATCGTCTTAGTTTTTGTCGACAGTATCGATATCTAATTAGCCAGACAGTGCAGACGTAGTTGATTGTGGAGATGTACTTGCCACAACGTGTTCTTAGATAGTTTGGTGAGTAGCAGGGTATTCTGCTTGGGATAGCTGAGTATGTGAGGTCGTCTCAGGAGTCATCATGGGGACCACCCATAACTGTGGCCTTTGCTACTTAGTAGATAGATGGACTGGTGGCACAACAGTGGGGATGGAGAGGAGGCGTTACAGATCTGGGGACCACTGCAGATTTTGATTTATGGTGGCAAACACATAGGCCTATTCCCCTCATAGATCTAGATGGACCCGTGCCAGTGGATCAGAGATCCATTATTTCTCATGTTCATCAGCGCTCTTTTTGCAGATCATCAAAACAAAAAAGATCAGAACCAGAGATCCGGTGACGTCAGAATATCATCAAAAATAATCAAAATCAGCTCAGTAAATAAATCCAAAACTGTCGAAAAATCGAAATCGAAAAATCGAAATCAGCGTCGATCCGGAAAAACAGATCCTCAAAATAAAATCCGGCAACAAAATCATCCGGCTGAAATCCGTCAAGAGATCAGAAGCTCGATAAACTCCAGAAATCGAAAAAAATCAGATGTGACGGGCCAATACTGCCAGCAAATACCACTATAGACCAGTAGGTTGTCGACCTTTAGAGGAGACTTGATGAGAGCACTGCATAGGTCAAGGCTTTATAGGATGAGCTTGAGCTAGCGAGGGTCAAGTGGGATCAGGCTAAGATTCAGAGAAAGGAGGCAACACAGTAGTGTGTGGATTTTGCAGCGCTATGTGCAGGACCTTCAAGGGATATGGCCCGTGAGTTTGCTAGGGTGAGTGCTAAGTACAGGCAATACAAGACCGTCTATGAGTAGGCAGTGTCACCCGAGCGATGAGATCCTACACTGTCATGCTCACAGAAGAAGACAGGCAACGGCCATAGATCAGGGAGTGGGGGCAGCAACCAGAGTCATACTAGTGTAGGAGGGTCTACCTCCTCAGGGCACACATCAGGGCATAGGTCCCACCACTCACATAGGCATGCCTCGAGTCATCATTCGAGCCACAGCCATGGGTCCACCGGTTCAGGGCAAAGGTCAATACAAAGGCAGCCACTAGTGACAGATACCTTAGTAGCTCAGGTTACAAATACGGCTAGACAACCCCGATAGAGGTTACAATGACAGATGCCCCAGCCACGTAGGGATAGGTGACAATGATCGTGATGGCCTCAGTTCCCTTGATAGAGTACCGATCCCCCAGATCTTCTCCTCGAGGAGATGAGGAGAGTACCTCCTGAGATACTGTCTTTTCATGCATTATGACATTATTGACTATTGAGCCTGCAAGCTCTATTTTTGGGATATCTCTTTGACTCTATCCTGTGACACTGATATTTTTGAGATTATATATATATGCAATGTAGTTTTGATGTGACCCATTTGTTTTATGTTATAATGTGCTATGTGATGATGATGATGATGATTTAGATAACATGTGATTATGCAGCTATAATACCTATGTGATGTTTATCTGATGCATTTTATGATTCCTATGATGATGTTACATGTATTTTTATACCATGGATGCACTTATGATGAAATACTATGTACTATTTATGATTATATGCTACGATGATGCCATGGGTGATATTGATGCTGATAATATTTATTTATTTTTATTTGTTCTCCTTTCCTGTCCCTGATTATGGATGCACTAATGGATAACAATATTGCATATGGATTATATGACATGTGATTTGCATGATGATATGCCATGATGTGCTATGAAAACCTATGCATGTAATTGAGCTATTTTATGATTTGGATCTAATATAATGCAAATGTATAATGTAGTGTAATATCTATATGATTATGTATGCGAATGTATTTTTGTATGTCACGGGATATTATCAACAGACAGAAGAAAGATGAGGTGACCAGAGGAAAGGAGATGGATGTTAGTAAGATGCAAAATCCTTCAACACATTTCCATAGGACTACCAATTGTTGCTCTTAATCATAATTGGGTAGATTATTGTGATGGCCAACAAACACCATGATATGATGCAAATCGCGGTGTGCAAGGTCATACCATCACTTGACGTAAAGAGTCATAGACAAGGATGATCATGACTCATAATGAAAGCATATTTTCCCCAGTTGTTTTTTCATAATCAACCACAAACAATAAAGACAAGCAAGACAAATCACGAAACTTCATTGCTCCTCTAAATCCTACTGTTAGGCCATCCTCGAGGAACTAGCCTCATGATTTCCAAAAGACAAAACAAACATCATAAAATTAAATGCCAAGTGTCTAGATGCCAAGATGTCAGGTTTTGTCAAGAATGTTGAATGTCAGATGTCTTGGTGTCAAAATGTCAATGTTACGATATGAAGATGCCAGATTGGCGTCAATTTTAGGAAGGACACATCCTAAACGCTGTCGAGATGTCAGATTCAGAAAGGACACATTCTAAATGATGTTGATGCCAGAGTGATACCAAATTCTAGAAGGACACCTCTCGAACGAGGTCAATGTTAAGATGTCGAATTGATGTCAAGTTCAGGAAAGACACATCCCAAACAATGTTGATGTCATGACGTCAAATTCGAGAAGGACACATCCTGAATTAGGTCAATGCCAAAATGCCAATTTGATGTCAAGATTCGGGAAGGACACATCCCGAATGATGTTGATGTCGAGATGCCAGATTCGGGAAGGACACATCCTGAATAAAGTCGATGTTAAGAGGAATATACCTCGAATGTTGTGAGAATCCTCAAAATTCCAGATGATTGTGACGACGCCTAGGAAGGACACATCCTAGGAAAATGAATAAGTGGTGGGGTTTCCCTTCAGAAGGACACATCTGAAGAGTAAGCAAAATTTGACTGGTTTGACCAAGTTTGACCTAAGTTTGACCGATTTTGATATGCCAAGATGATTGTCATGCTCAATTGACAGATTGTCGAAGTTTGCTTGGAAAAAGATCATGATAAATTTAAAGAATATTTCATGTGTGTGAGAAAATTGTGCAATGAACCCTAATGGATTGACCTAGTGCGGCCTCGGGGGCTCATGGACATATGGCCTTGCCTACGTTATACACTCAAAGACCTCGTAGTTCGACAAGACCAATGAATTTGTCTTGTTGACCAAAGATTGAGTCATGATTTATTTTGACAAACCTAATAAGACTGACCTAATGTCTCGGGGGCTTGAAGATGAGCCTTACCTACATAGCAAATGCATAGAGACAACGTAGTTCGATAATGACAAAGACTAATCAAGACTTGAATTGACGTGACTGCGTTGACTGACATGACTCTGTCTGTTGAAATTTTTGCGGTTTCTTCAAGACGTTTTTTTATTTTTTAGGTCTTTTTTTAGGACATTTTTTGATTTTTAGGTCTTTTTTCAAGACATTTTTTTATTTTTAGGTCTTTTTTCAGGGCATTTTTTGATTTTAGATCTTTTTTAGGACATTTTTAATTTTTTAGGTCTTTTTCAACATATTTTATGAGTTGTCAAGATCATATTAGCTGATACCCTTCTGATCTCATGATAAAATTTAGTCAAGTTGAGGACGAGCTAGGCAAAATGGAATGTAAAGAAAAGGCATGACTAGCATGGATAGTGGACAGTATGCAAGACTTTATTTCAACCATTGTCAGCCATGGACGGAAATGTCATGATGTCAGGGTAAATTGTTATGACAAATGTCATAAAAATGTATGTTTATTAGGTACATAGGTAGACAGAGTGACAGTAGATGGCACAATAATGACTGACTACACATGGCGCCTGTTTGTCAGGTTTTCACCATGGTACTTATCCAAAGTGCCTATTTACCAATTTTTCACTATTGGATGAATTATTTCTCTTTATGTTTGTCATTATTTTGTTTTTTTGGTGTCACCAGGACGCCTGTTTGCCAAGTTTTCATCAAGGTGATGATTTTTTGTATTTTTCAATTCTTTTTGTATTTTTACTGGTTTTTGGGCAGGCTTTCTGATGCTATGCATAGAATTTAGGCAAATGTAAATTGTTGATTGGCTTCATCAATTGTTCACCTTCGGGAGTAGCTAACTGATATGCTCCATAACCAAATAATACTATGACGATGTAAGGGACCAGCCAATTGGGCTCAAATTTTCCTGGCTTCTCCCTATCTGACTGATTCTTGGGATTTTGCATGAGAACTAGGTCGCCAATGTCAAACTTCCTAGTCATCACCTTTTTGTTATAACTTCTGCAAAGGAAATTTTGGTATGCTTGTAAATGATTCAATGCATTGTGTCTGCGTTCATCTAGCATTTCTAACTCATGCAACCTTGACTGTCTGTATTCTTCATCAGTGATGAGGCCTTTCATGGAGACTCACAAAGATGGAATTTTGACATCTATGGGCAAGATGGATTTGGCTCCAAAGACAAGGGCGAAAGGAGTGGCACCGGTGGGGGTACGGATGCTCGTGTGGTATGCCCACAAAGTTGGGTTGAGTTGGATGTGCCAGTCACAACCAACATCATTGACAATCTTTTTAAGAATTTTTATAATGGTTTTATTAGATGTCTCAGCTTGACCATTTCCCTCTGGGTAATATGGTGTGGAAAAGTGGTGGCTAATATGGAAACGTTGACATAATTCACGGACCTCATGGTTTTTGAAGGGATGACCATTATCCGGGATGATGGATTGTGGAATTCCGTACCAACAAATGATATAATTGAGGATGAATTTGGAGATTTGTTTGTCGGTAATGTAAGTGAGTGGAATAGCCTCAATCCAATTAGTAAAATACTTTGTGGCGGTAATAATGAATTTGTGTCCATTGGAGGATATAGGGTGAATCTTGCCTACGAGATCAACTCCCCATTGTGCAAAAGGCCAAGAAGAAGTGATCAGCCTCAACTCTTTTGCTGGAGCGTGAATCAAATCACTGTGAATCTGACATTGGCGACATGTTCTTACAAATTCCAGTGCATCCTTTTCTAATGTCGGCCAATAGTACCCAAGTCTCATAATATTTTTAGCTAAGGTCGGACCACTCAAATGGGACCCACATATACCCTCATGTACTTCCTGTAAGGTCACTTTTTCTTCATTAGTGTCAAGACAACAAAGAAGGGTATTGTCAAGGCTACGACAGTAAAGGGTGTCGTTGATGATGATATAACGTGAAGCTTTGTAGATAAAGGACTTTCTTTGGTTATTGGATAGGTTTTGAGGAAGGATCTATGAATGAAGGTAGTCAAAAATGTCCTTATACCAGGGGGAACTAGAACCAACAAGCTCACAAACCATTTATGATTCGGGGACATCATAAGCAGGGACCAATAACTGCTCAACCAAAAACTCAAATTGTGGGACATTGCTAGGAATATCCAGCAAAGATCCACTTGTTTCCATAGCATCAACAGCCTTGTTCTGTGTTCTTGGAATCAATTCAAAGGATAGCCTATGAAAATATGTTAGAAAACTATCAACCATCCATTTATAAGGCATTAGCTTCTCATCTTTGGTTTCGTACTCATCATTGACTTGGTTGATAACTAACTGAGAATCGCCGAGGACCTACAAATTCCTGATTTTCCACTTGATAGCCATTTGGAGTCCTGTAATTAGTGCTTCATACTCTACCATGTTATTAGTGCATGGAAATGCTATGTGGAATGACCTTGGGATGGAGTCTCCTTGTGGAGTAATGAATAATATTCCAGCTCCTGATCCATTATTAGTATGAGATCCATCAAAGTATAATTGCCAAGGATGTTGGGATTCTACATGAAATAAAAACTCATCTGGAAAATCTGTTGTAAGAGGATGATTATCTGGTATTGGTGCATCTGCGAGCTAGTCTACTATTACCTATCCTTTCATGGCTTTTCTCTCAGCATATTGAATATCATATTCACTAAGGATCGTGACCCATTTTTCTAAATGTCTTGTCAATGCTTCTCAGCTCAAGAGGTACTTCAAGGGATCAATCTTGGCTACCAAGTATGTCTTATGGTTTAACATGTAATGCCTTAATTTTTGGGCTGTGAATACCACTACCAAACAAGCACGTTCAATGGGTGTGTAATTTAGCTCATACCCAACTAGTGTTCTACTCATATAATATATGGCTCTTTCTTTTTCTTCATAGCCATTTTGTGCTAGTAATGCCCCTAGTGCCGAAGTAGTTGCAGAGATGTACAAAATTAATGGTTTTCCTTGGATAGGAGGCATGAGAACTGGGGCTGACAATAAGTACTATTTGATCTGGTTAAATGTGTCTGGCAATTATTTGTCCACACAAAGGGGATCCCTTTACATAGGATATATTGGAATGGTTGGAACCTATCTACGAGTTGAGCAATGAACTGTCTGATAGATTGAAGCTTGCCTTGTAGTGTTCTTAGGTCACTAATTCCCTTAGGATAAGGCATATCCAATATAGCTCTAACTTTAGCGGGGTCAACGTCAATGCCTCTATGGGAGACTATGTACCCCAGCAACTTGCCTGATGTTACAACAAAAACACACTTTTTCAGGTTCAACCGGACCTTATACTCTTCCAACCTCCTAAAAATTTTGTCTAATACTGAAAGATGGTATTTTCTTGTCAATGACATTTCCAAAAGGTCATTCACATAGTCCTCCATTAATGTGTGTATCATGTCGTGGAATATTGTTGTCATTTCCCTTTGATATGTAGCACCCGCATTTTTAAGACCAAACGGCATTGCAGTCCAACAGTATGTACCCCAAGGGAATGTGAAAGTGGTTTTGTGTTGGTCTTCAGGGGAAATACAGATCTGATTATAACCAAAGTAACCATCCATAAGGGACAACATCTCATATCCAGTTGTAAGGTCCACAATGATGTCAATGTTTGGCAAAGGAAAATCATCTTAAGGACATGCTTTATTGAGGTCTCGGAAGTCTGTGGATACATGAATCTATCTAGTATACTTGGTGATAGGGATGATGTTGGATATCCATTTGTATAGTCAATTGACCTAATAAAACCTACATCAACAATTTTTTGAGTTCGGCCTTAACCAGCAATGCAACTTGTGGGTGCATTTTTCTCAGCTTTTGTTTTACTGGCTTGGCATCTAGCAATAATGGCAAGTGATGCAATACTAACTCAGGATCTAATCCCAGCATGTCAACATAAGACCATGCAAAGTTTATTTTGCGTTTTGAGAAAAACTTTTGAAATTCTGGCTGTTTAACTTTTGTC